>WYDI02018911.1:0-30296 GCA_009867235.2 Psittacus erithacus | reverse complement strand
AGCCTGGAGAAGAGAAGGCTGCATGGAGACCTCATAGCAGCCTTCCAGTATCTGAAGGGGGGCTGTAGGGATGCTGGAGATGGCCTATTCATTAGGGACTGTAGTGACAGGACAAGGCGTAACAGGTTAAAACTTAAACAGGGGAAGTTTAGATTGGATAAAGAAAGTTGTTCTTTACTGTAAGGGTGGTGAGGCACCGGAATGGGTTGCCCAGGGAAGTTGTGAAAGCTCCATCCCTGGCAGTGTTCAGGGCCAGGTTGGGCAGAGCCTTGGGTGGCATGATTTAGTGTGAGGTGTCCATGCCCATGGCAGAGGGGTTGGATCTTGATGATCTTAAGGTCCTTTCCATCCCTAACTATGATTCTATGATTTTGCAAGATAAAATTTTTTCGAAAAGTTCTCCTCCTTGGTACCAGACCAGCTCAGGAATGCAAGGAAGAATAAACCAGGTGAGACATCTGGGCAGCGCATCTGTCTGAGACACATGAAAGGCAGATACAGAAAAGCTTGTCCACCAGATGGAAGCCTGCTCTGCTCATTAATTAAAGTTTGGAAAGTATCTGGAAAAAAACTTTCAGGTAATAGGTCAGTAAAGAAGTTAGCAAACAAGTAAAGTGATACAATGGAGAAGAGTCAGCATGGGGTAGTGTCTCCACACAAGTCAGTAGGAGTTGCTTGAAGGAATCGATACACACGTGGAATAAAATCGTGTACTTTGGCTTTCTAACAAGGTCCTATACCAGTGATTCTGAAAAGACTAGGGAAAAAGCGGTAGATAAAAGTCAACAGTTGCTTTAACAGGAAACAAGCATACATGGTTGATATTCAGCTTTCACAGAGCAAGGAGGGATCGGGGTAAGATCCATGTTCTACATGTTAATGAAAGCAAAAAGGGTACTTTGTGAGATGAGGAAGTTTGATGATAGTTCTTGACTATAAGTTTGAAAATGAGTTCTCAGAATTGTAGAACAACATTTAGAACAAGATTAAGTGGCAGATAAAAAAAGCTGATACAAGCAAAACAAAAGCTAGTTTACGTACATATTGGTAGGTTGTAATTTTCCCGTGAGATGTCATTAAACTTGAGAACTAACTGCTACAGCATATTGTGAGTATCAAAGCTTAGACAAGCTGAAAAAGTAATTATGTAAATCCACAAATGAAAATTCTGCCATTAGCAAGTACTGATAAGAGCCTTTGTCTCAAGGACAGTCTAATCCAAGGATGATTCAAATCGTGGCACATACCCCTGAAACATATCACTGTGTTCCTGCCATGCTTTCAAGAGATCAAGAGAAACCAAGGTACAGTTTGTCCAGATTTTCGTTTTTGCCAATGAAAAATGCTATGTAGCAATCATTCATATACCTTTTCAAGCCACCAGTGTGCTTAATGTGTGGTTTACTTTGTGCTTTTTTATATGAAGGTAAATGGTACATTAAATATTTCAGAAAAGACAGTTGAAATGCTATTGATTTTCTTTATTTTTTTTTTGTTAGAAGGGCTGTATTAGGGATACATGCCCCCTAAATATACACTTTTCATGTTGGTCAGTAGCCAGCTTTGGGGGTTTGACCTTGGCCAATGGTGAAATACCCACACAGCTGCTCACTTGCTGCACTCCCTTCTGAGACAGGGAGGAAATAGAGGGAAGGCAAAAAGACTCTTGTATCAATACAGTGACACTTTTAATAAGGGAAGGAAAGGCTTTGCATGCAAATAAAGCAAGGAGAGGAATTTGTTTGCTACCTGCCATTGGCAGACAGATGTCCAAGCAATTCCTGACAACCAGGGCCACAGCATATGTAACACCAGCTTGGTAAGACAAGTGCCATAACCAGAAATATCCCCACTTCCTTCTCCTTGCTTTGAGCTTGTATGAGGGGCAAGGATGCTATGGAATATCTCTTTGGTCGGTTTGGGTCCACTGACCTGGCTAGATATCCTCCTAATATCTCCCCCCACCCCCCAAGTTTACTTGCTGAGGGGACGGAATGAGAAAGCCTTGATGCTGTGCACTCTTCAGCAGTGGCCAAAATACTGCTGTTACCAGCACTGGTTTAGCCACAGTTTTGAAGCACAGCACTGTGCGGGCTGCTGCGAAGGACATTAACTCCATCCCAGCCAGACTCACTGCAACAGTATCTTCAGAGGCTGAGTGTCTTTTCCAACACTGGCCCTGAAACAGACCACAAAAATCTCTTTTTTTCCAATGATAAACCTATCAAAGCTTCTTGCCATCTGAGTTAATTGACAGTAAATTTCTAGCAGCAGGCAAAAACCCAAAGGTCTAAGTTATGAGAACAAGTTTTTAAGAAATACAGTGAATTTTTCCCCCCTCCTCCTGAAAACACTGAATGTAAATTATGTTATTCTTTAAGCATGTCATTCAACATTTGGCAATAGGTAAGGCAAACATGCTTTTGGGATTTTACATTTTTTCAAATAATCTGCGTCTGCCATTGTTAGTTTTCAAGATTTGAGGAATTTCTAGAACTAAGCACTTTTCATCCATGCTGAAGAAGCAGTGTTATGGTTTTAAGCCTGTTAATTGGTTTTTCATCTCTTTTCCACAAACCTTAGCAGAAGACAAATTATAATAATCTACTTTAAGGCATAACTAGGAGATTGATCTGCAGTCTGTGTTGGCATGTTGCATTTTCTACGTACCTTTCTGCAAAGGGAAGATCAGAGAAATATATATAGAATCATAGAATAGTTTGGGTTAGGAGGGACCTTCAGAGATCATCTATTCCAGCCCCACTGCAATGAGCAAGGACGTCTTCAACTAGGTGTGTGAGTGAATCAACCAAAATAAACTCCTTGTAATTTTATACTCCACAGATGAAAATTTAAGATTATAATTTCCTTCAATAAATTGATAAATCACACGGTGCTTTGAAGACGTCCCTTGTAAATGGGTTTTCCTATCTGATTTTAATTTAAATCACAGAAAAGCCCCTGAGGCTCTGGTGCAACATGTGTTTGGTCATCAATTGCTTACTACATTTTGGACATCGAAAGATAAATTAAGACTTGGGAGCTGGCTCTTGTAGCTTAATTGATTGATTTGTCAGTTCAATGATTTCACTGGCCAATGTAACCTATGTTTAAATTTATTTGTAAAAAAAGTATTGTTCTGAAGAAATTGGGGAAGAACAATTTCTGCAGTGGTCAAAGCAACACAAAAAATTCATTCATAAAGAGAACCAAGTCTTTCTCTTCTCATGCCTTGCCCCTGCTAGTCGTGAGGTGACTTCTAACCTCTGAAAGGAAATTCCCATAGCACAGTGCTGAATGCTAGAAAAGGATTAATGGCAAACTGTGCAGGGGTCAACTGAGCTAGCTGAGGAGTTGCTTTGACAGGGTGAAGCCAGTCAGGAAACATGATATGACACTTGATGTGGCTTTCTAAGGAAATTGTTCAAACTGTTGGACAATTAAATGAAAAATACCAATGAAGGAAATCCTACATCCTGTTTAGCAAAGCTTGGTAACAGAGGAAAAATACTTCTTCCTTGTTACTACTGTAACACTAGTGATGGTGAAGAAAAAGATGGCAAAATTTCACTTGCACATATGCTGTCATTCAATTTCTCACTGAAACCATCCAATATCACTTAGTTATAAATACTTATCATCATCATCGTTGCTGAATGGAAGGAATCACAGAAACACAGTCCAAAGACAAAAATGCAGCCTAGGAAGATATGTGGTGCAGTGATTTTACTGAAAGCAGAGACATTATTGCTGAGAAGAGTGCAGCAGAAGTGATTTCTGGAAGCAGTCAATATTAACATAGCATTTGACTAAAATCCTGTAAGCAGAAGTGAGATTTCATATGAGGCTTTGGTGAATAATTGAAGACGCCCAAGGATCTTCAACTTACACATTATTGAGATTAAGGGCAATAGCAAAGCACCAACAGGTCTAACTAGGACCATGATCAAGGTCTGTTACTTGGTTATCATGCTACTAAAATTGACTTTTTATTTTGAAGTATTGTATTTAATCAGTCATCCCCAGTCACCCTACTTACGGAAAAGTACGGTACCAGTCTGTTTAGTATTCCACCTTTCTGTTGTAGCATCAGGTCAAGTACTCTAAAGAAAATAATCAATTTGAATGAGTTATTAAGTGCCAGACCAATTTTTATGGAAGTAATATTTTTCCATTACAGTATTCCATAAAGTCTCAGTTGATCTACAGGTACAGAACTGACACATCAGCGGAGTCAGCCAACAAACCTCCCTCTTATTTGATTCCTTCTGTTCTCACCACAAATTCTACTCATAAATGTCTATACTGGTAACTAACATTTCAATCAAGGAGATCTTACGATGGCTTTCTGAAGACTTCCAGCAATTTCAGTAGGTGGAAAGAATAAAATAGTTTTATCTGAACTAAATTATCTTGGCATGATTCAGACATTAAGTAGCCTAACCTGTCTTTTTTTCAGAAAGAAACTGGGTGTTGGGATTTGCCATCTTTATCATAATCTGTGAAACCCCACATGAGAAGTGCAGTCTGTGTCATGCTGAGCACTTAATTGCTTGCCACATAGCATTAGGATGAGGCAATGAAAGACCGTTACCATATATAACTAGAGATGTATTATTCTCTCAGTTACTTCGGTAATGAATATTCGTTAGGATTTTTAAACCAAAAATGGTTGAGAAAAGTTCTTTTCACTTCTCAAAAAGTTCATTTATTTAGTTCAGCTCATGTTAAAAGCACCAGTAGATAAATACCCGCAGTACAGCATCAAGATTGCCAGCACTAGGAGATTCGGTGATACCAGTGGAAAGCGATTAGGTATCAATATCTTAAAAGCAAATGACTGCAGGAGAGGTAATAATTAATCTTGCGCCATCCGTACACCATGGGAGGAATGCTAGTTTGGGGTTTGCTGTGCACATCTCTCCTTTGGCCAGGAGGTGTCACTATCCTACCGCTCTTTGCAGCCCTTAAGGTTAAGGACGAGCCAGTGTCGGTCTGCGCAGCCCAGCAGCATTCACGGCTCCGCGATCCGGGAGCGCCAGCCGTACGGGACAAGGGGCCGAGGTGCCTGAAGACTGAGATGGCCTGAGCCCTGGGATGGCTTGAGCACCGGGACGCCCTGAGCACCAGTATGCCCTGAGCACAGGGCTGACTTGAGCACAAGGATGGCTTGAGCGCAGGGATGGCCTGGGCACAGGGATGGCCTGAGTACTGGGCCCTGACCACTGGTGTGGCCTGAGCATTGGGATGCCCTGAGCACAGGGATGGCCTGAGGAAAGGGATTCCCAAATATCTGTACCCATTTTAGGACTCTTTCTGCCAGCATTCAAAGACTGGTCTTGGAAACATGCACATCACAGGAGATTAGACTGCTATCTGTACAACAAATTGTTGCTGAAGTTTCTGAGTCATATTTTGGTTTTTGTTTATTTTGTCGTAAACTGCTGGAGATAGTGTTGCACTTGGCAGCTATCACATGATAGGAAAGTGTGTGACCAATGACAGTGCTGTCACTGAGAAGCGAGTGGGATGTAAGAGAAGTACAACAGCAGTGGATGCTCAGACCAGAATTTTTCTTTCCTAACTTTGGGCACTTAACCTCCCAGTTTAGCCATCTATTTAATTTAATTCCTCTGCATTTCATGGAGAGACAGAGCAAGATACTTCCAATGGCAGTTCAGATTCAATATAGCCTTAAAGTTGTCCTCTGTTATTAAGCAGTCCGAGCTAAAGGACTTCTAGTTCTTCGCCACAGTAAGATGCTGAAAGTTAGCACCAAGATGAATCTGGACCACCTTTTCTTTACTGGCCCTTTCAATCAAAAAAGGACAAGGATGCAAGGCTTGAAACATTTATTAATTATAGAAAGTGTAGATCTCTTTTTTTCCCTGGCAAGACTCCGCTTGCTTCCACAAGTATTTTCCAGCAGCATGGATTTTATCCAAACAGAGCATGGGTAATGAGCAGGAAACTGCAAGTATCGAATCTGTGCAAAACCCCTTGCAAATGGTCTGGGGAGTAGCAGTTTCTAGGTAATCACCTTCTGTACAGACTTCACACACTTTTCCTGTCAGGTCTGATTAGAATGACTGTGAATAACACTACTGTGTTATTCCAACATTATAACTCACTGTCAGTAACCGTGCTAGTTAATGATGTGCTGTACTAATACGAAAGACATGACCTTCCAGAATGGAGGTCAAACAACCGAAGCATTAGGCAAGCATACTCATTCTATAAAAATTGAAATACGTAGCATATACCATACGATATATGCACAAAACCTGCTACTTGGTATGCTTTCACTCTTTATGATATGTTATGAGAAATAATAACAAAATGGTTCCCTGTATTTTAAATTTAGGAACAGCAGTAAAGTTCACCGAGTATGTTTGCTCCTTTCCATTGTGATAAATAAAGTGGAAAAGTCTTTCTCTAGCTCATAGGTATATTAAAAGAATATGAAAGAGCTCTTGTAATTCACTATCTTAAATAATGCTTTATGGAAATGTTAAAAGATGTGGAAAAAAAAAAAAATACACGGAAAGCTTTGCCCTTATGCAGCATATTGGATATCAGGTTCTCCTGATTTTTCCAGAGAGAATCATGTAATACCTCAAGCTTAGTGTCGGTATCTATTTGTTAAGGTACAATAGGCCAAATCTGAAAAATAGTAGCATAATCAAAATGTATTTTGTCCCCACAGTATTCCACCAGGGAGAAAGCCACATACTCCTGAGAAAGCCTCAGGAGCTTCCTTCTGGGAAAGACTGCAGTTTCAAGGGCATGTCAAAACATGGCCACTTTGCAGCTGTCTGTAAGCTCACTGGAAAGTGGACCATGTTAGGGTATGCACAGTGCCCAGCATAATTTGCTGACAGCTGGTGTAGCATCATTATACCAACGTATATCATGTGAACTATCTACATTTTCTAGTTCACTGGCCAAAAATGTGTTACTTAAACAATCATTATGCCAACTTGTATCACGTGAACAATATACATTTCCTACTGTTTTGGTTAAATGTATTACTATTTGAAATAAATCTTGATTATTTTAAATTTATTTAAGCTTTTCTTTACTCTGCAATATCTTTAGTTCCAAAATGTTCACATAATTTTTTAAAGTTTGCTTTATGTGTTTTCTTCTCAGTCCCTTGAGAGAAACAGAGTTCCATTTCTACCTGAAGAATTCTAACACCAAGTTTAAGTTACTCGCAAGTTTCTCTGCGAGAAATGAAGACACAACATGTTTCTTTCTTGAACACAGCTTTTGACTCAGTTTGGGCTGAGTATCCTGGCTAAAGGTCAAAAATACACCCTTTTCTGGCATAAAATGCAAAGTTTCTACCCTTTTTCCTCTCTTTCCTTCCATTACAAACTCTCTTTGAGCAATCTAAATGGATCATGCCTCAAAATAAACACAACAAAGAGTGTTATGTCTAATATTGATGGAGAGTGGAAAATTAAGAAAGCAAGTTAAAATGCATAAGAAAACTGTTTTTAAAAGAAATGCATATTGTAAAGTGAATATTCTAGGACCATACTTTGTTCTTAGGTATGGAATATATTCATATTTTGCTTCCTTTAATTCCACTAAAAAACAGGTTTACTCAGCCAAAGTCATATCTAGCTAAATAAACTGTTCTTAGAGTAAGCTCACTTACCTCCTGTTGGTCTCCCAAATTTAAACAGATATTACTGTCTTCTATCATATGTCTACACTGGGATTTTGTTTTTCTCTGATGATTAGGCTGGGCAGAGGTTAATGAGGAACACAGTGTGCACAGACTGTGACCTTGCAAAGCTGTTCTATACCCTAGCAGCTCACAGAAAAGTCTTTTCTAGTTTGCAGTGAGTCATTAATTTTAGCTGACAGACCTGAAGGCAGCGTAGATATTAGCGTGCAGCCTGCAAGCCACCTCTCTCTGCTGCCTTACCCAATGAAATCACACTAATTTCTACTGTCTTCTCCAATTTACCAGCAGTTCAGAAAAACTTCTGCATGTTCCCAGAGATGCCTTTTCAAAATGACCTGAATCTCAGAACTATGTGTGCAAAGGACTCCCAGCTGTCCAGCCTAATATGCAGGAATAGTAATTAATATTTCATGTGATACACCAACAATTAAAGAGGGAAATATCAAATTGGTAATAATTTATTGATGAGAAGCTGAAGTTACTCATAGGCTTGGAGCTTTTTTCTACTGTTGTTTGCCCAATGATTAAAGGACTTTCACCATCATTCTGTAGTATACACCACTCATTTATGAGTCCTGATGTCTTATATTCTCTTCCTCAGTGTCACGCCAAGTATCATATTATTTGTTCAAAAGCTTTAATAAAATTACAACATTAATATGCATGAGACTCACTGACAGCTACAAGGAGTAGCATACATTGATTATGCTGCATGATTGATAGCTTTCTCAGTCCAAACAAATGCAGCTGGGAAGGACAAACTGAGACAGGATGTTGAAATATCTAAACAAGGACACTATTTTCTGACTGCAGAAGTGAAAAAAGCTGGCTCAGCTGCTAGGGATTACTTTCATAAATAAAGGTTCATATAGACAATTTCTAAATTTACAGATCAATTTTCCTGGCTGTTTTTAAGACGGTTTGCTTGCATTTTCCCATTATCTTTTCCAGTCCTTCAAAACTGGAGTCTTGTCTCCATGGGAAAGTTTATATTATTTCAGTGTACATAAGGCAATAAGAAAAATGTCCTATTACAGGTCAGGAAGCAGAATTATGCTCTGGACACTGTCAATTCCCAAAGCAGAGGTTCTTTTTCTCTAATTTTCTTCTGCCCAAATTAAACAGATTAGTTTAGTTTATATGGATGTCTGAGTTCATCTCACTGGCACTTCTTGCAGTTATGCATTTTGAACATGGTAGCAGCAAGTTTCCAAGAACCACTATCTTCAGTATTACTTTGTAGAAAGCTTAGTATGTCCTGTGGGGTGATTGTTTCCATATATTTCTTCGAGGCACATCATATTAATGTACAAAGATGACACTGCAATATGCAGTCTCATGGGTAGTAAGCCCTCCTGCATGTCTAAGCTTCCAGGTAGAACTTAATCTGCTGACTGCACCTTTGTAACAAAGCCAGCAGAAGTAGTGACACCTAGAAATGCTATTGTGTATGTGGTAGTGGAGGAATGCTGAGATATGATTTAAGTGCAACTCTGAGGAGGAGCTTTGTCCTGGTCATTAGCTTCTGTGTCCTCTGTTGCTGGGTAGAAGGCTCACAAAAGTAAAGGAAGAGGGTATATAGAGCTGTCTGCTTCTTGCAGATGCAAATAAAGATCATAGAAACAAGTCAAAGGTGTCTCCATATACTCTAGCCCTATAATGAGGAATGACATTCTTAACCTTTACCTTGATAGAAAAAGTTAATGTTACGTTTTTAAACCGTGTCTGTAGTGCACAGCTTTGTTTCTGAGGGATATCCTGTATCATTCTCAATGCACATCCCAGGTTTTAGAGTGCCTCAAAATCTGCAGTCCGTGCTTGTCAAGGTTCAAGGGCTAAGACTGAAATATCATGAGACCAGGTGCCATACTTGTGAAGTTAGATTTGTCCTGAGAAGGGTTAACTAGAGCTGATTTACAAATGAGAAGAAAATGGGAAAAGAGCCTGAAACTCCAGGCTGACACAGACCCTGCGTTTAGGGAGGGTGCAGGCTGAAGCTCTGGCTCTGATGACCTAGCTGCCACAGATGGGATGGTCACACCTCCCTGTTTCTGACATGACCCTTCCTATCCCACTGGTGCTGCTGTAAACTCTCAGCCTGTTCACAGAGTTCATAATAATGATAAATTGGTTTTATTATTATAAAAATAATAAAAAAATAATAATTTTGATTTGCAGGGTTAGTTTTCTAAAAGTGTGTCTGTGAACTGACTCACTGTTCAAAGTGGAGCACAGGCACAGAAAAGTCCATTCAGGTTTGGGAAGAAACTATTTTTTGTGCTGTTAATAAAAAAGATTTTAAAAATTTATTTTAAAACAAGTGTTTGTTTCCTCACTCTCATCCTTTTTAATCTCTATTTTTGTGCATGCTTTGTAGTGTACATGATATACAAGTACAGTAGCAAACGTGTATGATTTATTAAAGAACCAAATACACATATATTATGAGGGTGCACTCAAAATATTTTTACTGACGGGGTGCACGGTCAAGAAAGTTTGGAGACCACTGCATTAGGGATTCAAACAGTTGATAAAAACCAGGGGAATGAAGGTGCAACCCACACAGAGAGGTTGGCACCCTCTTGACAGTATCTGGCTAGAAGGTTAGCTTAGTCGTGCTGTCAAGTCATTCTCAGTTGTGATAGTCCTCCACCACTTCTTCTCATTAGTGAGGTTAACAGAATAGAAAACCCCAAAACAGGTCAGATCCATACCCTTGACTTTTTAAATGACAGACTTCTCAGAGACAATGATCTGTAATAGAACAGCTTGACAGACATGTGGGAATCACAGCCGCTTAAATTGTTCTGGCATAAGTGGCTATAACAGGTGAAGTCAAAAATTTCAGTAGTATTTATGTAAATAAGTCTTTAAATGCATGCTTATTTTTAAAATAATGATGTTTGTTTCATTTCAAGCTTTCAGACATCCCACATGTGCCTATTTGGACATTATCATTCCTCATGGCCCGGAATCTACTACACTGAGAATGCCAACTACAGTTACAGGATCAGATATCTAATCTAAAATGGACAACGAAACAATGCTTAACCATGTTACTCTCCTGAGATATATTTAATACCCCCACTGGAGGAATCACCATACAAACTGCAGTTTTAAGAAGACGTAATATGTTAAAATCTACTTTCACAGTATTTTACAAATGTAATTTTCTACCATCTCAACAATGCAGCTGGAATCAAAAATACTAGGAAAATAATTTTGTAGAGGATAAAGATGTAAATACCTACCTTATTGTCTGGTAAGGACAGATAATAAATAGAAGCAGTAAAATTAGAAAAGAGAGAAAAGGGATTTTTCTGTATTTTGAGAAATCAGCATCTGTGTTTGGATTTGTGCACATTCTAGTTCTTGTTAGACTTACAGATGAGTTAAAATGCATCCCCTTAATTTTAAAACCTTGGAAGAAATAATCACTAATGGCAAGCTGTATTTGAGCTGTATTTGCCAGATGAAACTTTCTGGCGTGGAAAACCTTCATTATAAGAAACAGCAACATTTGCTGCAGTAATGCCGAAGGGCGGTTTTGTTTCAAAGATATTGCTGGCAGCATTCACACTTCACAGGCAAGTGACCTGGCAGAGAGGAGTACATGTTGCTAACAGTTAAAGACCTGTAATTAACTGTGCTGGCAGCTTTTACATCAGTGAGAAGAGCGTGGCCACTTTATGGGTGTACAGACCAAAACAGTTCTGCAATCTTCGGAAGGCAATCATCTTACTTAAATGTCCCTGATGAAAAACTGTGATTCTAATTTGAGTTTTCATGTTTTCTTAATTTTGGTAAAAGCCTACAGAAAGTAAAACCAGAACAAACTAAAATGATGCCAAACTAAAATCAGGACAGTGCTGATCCAAAGGGCTGCATAGATCGGAGGTCCATCTAGTCCATTATACATTCTCTAATGGCTGACCAGAGTGGACGCAGATGCCTGAGAAGGAAAACTAGAACAGCATGAACAAACAGTGCTTTTCCCACATGCTTTTGTAATCATCCAAAAAAAAAAAACCAGAGCTAGGGCTTACTGACTGAATGCAATGTCTCAGTGTAAGTAGTTCGCAAGGGAATATTCTCCCCATTGCTTTGTTCATGAACTTTTTGAATTCATGCATACTTTCATTGTCCGCAGCAGCTCATGACAGTAAAATCCTGTAAGTCCATAGTTTAACCAAAAATTATGTAAAAGACCACCTCCTTTGGTTTGTTTTCAGCCTTTCCATAATAGCTTCATTCAGTGTTCCCTAGCATGTACACTGGAAAGCAAAACGTACAGTCATTGCTTATTCACTCTCAAGATTTCACAACCCCACCACATGCTTTCCATAGGCTGGAGAGTTTTAGTCTACTTTATTGTCCCTGATATACCTGTTCCTGGATTTCTAACAATAGGAAGTATTTACACTAGAGTTCTTCAACCCAGAAGAGTGACTGTTAGAAGGCTTTGCTGGAGACCTGTATGTGGCACAAAGAAGGTGAATACAGAACAACTATTCGTAGTTTCTTCCAGTATCAAAATTAGTAGGTAATGCAGATAAATTTAGTTGAGCTTACCAAATTCTTGATGCAAGATGCTGTAGCAGTTAAAAGCTTATGTAGCAGCTGAACAAACATATATTAAAGAAAAATACATCAAGATACTCTACCTGAACCAGACCAGACCTTTAGTTATGAAACACTGGGAGTATATCCTGGGGAATTGCTACCCAGTTCTCAGTCTTCATCCTCTTTCTCCTTCGCTCCCCTTGGGATTTGCTTTCAATCTAGGATTTACAACTTTCCCCACTCTCCCCAAAAAAAAAGAAAAAAAAAAAAAAAGATCCTAAGGCAGAAATCTATGCGTGTCTCTTCTCTGGTTATTTGTGTGGTTCTCTCAAACAGTTATTTCTTTTGAGAAAGAAATACCATCTAATAACTTGTGTTATGGGGTTATGGGCTCTTTGGGGCCTCAAATAATTTTGAATGGCTATATGAGTTTACTAAATAGTGATTTACTTTGACCAATAACCTTACCAAGTGCAATAAAGGAAGTAATTTTCTTTATCATTTGTGGTAATCGCGGACAAAACAATAGAAAATAAGTTGAAACTGTGTTCTGCCTATGGTATATGTTGTCTCTTATCAAGTTTGTCTCAACAGAAGGGATGTCCTTCCTCCGTAGAAGGGATTATGTCAGAACTCATTCTTTATATATGTCTATTGAGTCACTAGGAGACCGCATTGTTCTTGCACTGACTGAAAGTTAGTAGAGAAGATATGTAAAAAGGAATGTAAACATAATCCTTTAGTCTTCTATTTAATCTTATTTTTCATTATTTTTTCTTTTTTAAACAATTTTTGATATGAAAGTCACCATAATATGCTTTATTGGAGAGAGAATACGCTGATGTTCTTTGCAGGAACAAAAAACCCCATGGGTTAATTTTCACATTCTCTTTCCTCATAGTTCTGCAACTAGAACAATAAACTGTTCAGACATTCATATTCTTTATCTCTTCTAGAACTACTGTGTGATGCAAGCTCAAAATCAGAAGAAACTACTTGAAATCAAAGACCTATTTAGAAGCTGATGAACTACCAAAACTGAGTCATAGTTTCAGTTTCTGAGAAGCAGCTAGAATGTACTAGGAAGATGTCTGGTAGTTCTTCAGAACTAGATTTTTTAATAGGTCTCTCCTGTTGCACACTCTTCTTTTAGGAAGTGTAAGATGAGATAAGAAATCTTGGAGGAAGATTACTGATGGTTAAATGTTCTTGTAAGGATACTTGAATTATAGTCTTACTATGAACAAATGAAAGGAGAAGGCCACTTCAGAAGGAAGTTTAGCTAAATCACAAGGAAATAAATTGCTTCATAGCAATTAAGGAATTCTCCTTCCATAGTTTCTCTACCGTAAGCAATATACAAATAGCCTAAGTGTGAGCAGTGCATTTAGTTATTCAGAGAGAAAATCGTACCATGTAATGCAATTTATACTGAAAGGGTTTGTCTGGTAGGAGACATGGTACAATTACTTTGCAATTAATCACATTAATAGCCTGTGATGAAAAGAACATGATGTACGCTGGATAGGTTAATTCTCAAATGTAAACAAGCTGAAATTTCTGCTAAAAGCAGCAATACTGAAATAGATTGTGAAGGTGGAAGATTTTGTCTGGTTAGAAAAAAAAAAAAGCTTCACATATTCTCATGAGTAATCTGAGGTATTCACCTTAAATACTGAGAGTGCTTTGGTCAGAAGTTCACATAGTTTCATGTAGTTTCTTTTTATATTACATTCATGTTTGCCAAAGATACTAATATCTTTAAGTTCTTTTAAAGTGAATGAAAACAATCTCCCAAAATTATGCTAAAAATATTATATATTGTAACAAGTAATTGCTATTGGTTGCAAATTCATAAAAAGAAGCACTTACTATGAAAAAAGATTGTGCTAAACAGAAAAATAAATTATCAAGTGAAACTCATGTATTTCATAAGCACATAGACTGTGCTACAGCTACATTGATCTGTTATGTTCCTTATTCCATTTTTCCAGCTGATTAATCTCTTTATTTACACACAAAGGACAAACTGATATATATTTAAAACTATCTACATGCTCTGTTCTGTATCACTGGAATAACACTTTATTAATCCACTCAGGCATCTTGCTGAGGACAAGGCTGGCTTCTAAACCATTTCAACAAATCACTAGATTCTGACTTCCATCTTAATAACTCAAACCAACTGCAAAAAAAAAAAAGAAAGAGAGAACAAATATTAACTTTTGCTTATGCAAGTATTGGAAACTTCACATGTGAGTGCATGTCCACACACGTACAGAAATCATTGGCAAATCTCTAGTTCAGTCAGCAAAACTATGCTGATTACTGTCTATTATCTGGTCTGATGCATACAGAATGTAAAAATTCATTGCCTCTGTACAGAGGGGCAAACCCCAAACATACCCTGTGCACTGCGCATTTTCCAAAGTTCCTGTTGGAAATTTAATTTGTTAAATGCTATACCACTGAAATGCCTGCTCCTATTGCCTGCTTAGAAGTACAATATCCTGAAGGTATACGATATACAGATATATGAGGAAAACACAAGGCATGGGTGACTGCCTTAGCTTTCCAATGCAATTCCTTCTGTGCAATATAAATCAGAGTAACAGCAGAATTTGTGAGAGATCACAAATCTTTCTGCAAGCATTAATCAGATTTCCAGTGCCTATAATGAATCATGGAAAGAGCTGTCACTGATCCCTAATATCATTCTACAGTTAAATTGCCACTATACCACAGAGCTCACAGAATGTAAAAGCAACCAAAGCGGGGAGCCCATTGAGCAGTGGGCATGGGATAAGGCCAGCTGGCATGCTGTCAAGAGATCCCTTTCATCCACAGAAACTGCCACTGATTCCCAAGGCCATCCAGGGATGGTTCATCTGCCATTCCCTACCAGCCTCCAGATGGGCAGCACCTGCTGTATTTAAAAAATCACATTCCAAATGGCTGCTCCTGTGCACAGCCAGCACGTCTGCACCATCCTAAGCAATATTGGAGTCCTTAGTAGAAAGCAAATTTGGGAATGTTATTCATCCAGTAAGGCAAGGTTGTTACACAAAAACAATTGGTGTTTCACTGTTTTACTCAAAAGTGTGACAGCAATTGTGGCTGTCTGCTAGGGACTATGATTTTTGTTTTCAGTGCAACTTCTCTACATTTAAGTTATGGTAGAATTTACCTGTCTTATGCAAGTTTTGTATCTACACCCTGATATATATCAGTCTTGAGATTATGTTTACTTAAACAGCTCCTGGGAACACGTTAGAAGGTGATAGAGTATCAAATCCTGGAAGCCATTTCCAGGCATGTGAAGAAAAAGAAGCTGATCAGAGCTAATCAGCATGGCTTTACAACAAAGTCATGCTTGAGCAACCTGATCAGCTAAGATGAAATTACTGGCTTGGTAGATACGTGGAGTATCATAGCAGTATTATAGCATATCAAGCAGCGGATATTGCCCACTTGACCACCTAGACTTCATTAAGGCTTTTAACAGTCTCCCGTAAGGTCCTCACAGAGAAGCTGCTGAAATATGGGCCAAGTGAGCAAACAGCAGGGTGGGTTGAAAACAGCCTGAATGGATGAGTTCAGGGTACTGTGGTCAGCGGCATGAAGCCTAGTTAGAGTCTAGTAACTAGCACTGTACTCCCTGGATCGACACTGTGTCCAGTGCTGTTCAACATCATTAATAATCTGGATGATGGTGCAGAGTACACCCTCAGCAAGCTTGCTGATGGTACAAAATTGGGAGAAGTGGCTGATACACCGGAGGGTTGCAGTGCCATTCCAAGGGACCTCGATAGGCTGGAGAAATGGGCTGACAGAAACCACAAGAAATCCAACAAAAGGCAGTACAAAGTCCAGCACCTGAGGAGCGATAACCTGAGGCATCAGTATATATTAGTGACTTAACACCTGGAAAGCAGCTTCACAGAAAAATACCTGGGGATCCTGGCAGACACTCAATTGAACATAAGCCAGAAATGCGCTCTTGCCTCAAAGGTCAGCAGTACCCTGGGCTGCATTATGAGAAGTTTTAACTGTGCATCAAGGGAGAGGATCTTTCCGCTCTCCTCAACACTGGTGACACCACTTCTGGATCAGCATGTCCAGTTCTGGGATCCCTAATACACAAGAGAGATGGAGTGACTGGAGAGAGTCCAGAGAAGATGCTGAAGGGACTGGAGCATCTCCCATAAGAAGAAAGGCTGAGAGAGCTGGAATTGTTCAGCTGGGAGAAAGAAGGGTTAGTGAGGATCTCACTGTACAAATATCTGAAAAGAAGGTGCAAAGACAACTGAGCCAGGCTCTTTGCAGTGGTGTCCTCCGATGTGGCAGGAGATTATGGGCACAAACTGACACATAGGGAAATGCTCTTGAATATCAGGAAACCCTTTTCCCCTGTGAAAGGTGAATGACTACAGGAACAGGTTGGCCAGGGAAGTTGTAGCATCTCCATCCTTGGAACCTTACAAGCTGTCTGGACTTGGTCCTGGGCAAGTAGCTGCAGGTGGTCTTGCTTGAGCAAGGGGGTTGGTTGAGATGACCTCAACCCAATCTCAATCCTTCTGTGATTCTGTGAACTTCATAAAAGGGACAGTTAGATTCTATTTTTAATGCTAAAGCTTTAATTTTGTGCACTTAAAAAGAACAACAGATGTTCTGCATTGGATGAGGAAAGCAGAAAAATGCTGGCAAATGAAGGCATTGGAGATCTAATACTGTATTTAGTCAATACAGAGTTTCTTTTTGTTTCTCTCATTTTAAAAATTTAAAGGTAGAGATTTATCCTCTACTAACCTTACTGCCTTCACTTTTCTTATCTAGTATTAAATATGTATGTATCATTTCTTATTTAGATTTAGAGATACTAAGGAATAAAATCTTCAGTATAAGCAGTACCTTTCATCCTGGAGAAACTGCAAATTAGCCCTATACAGGATAGACTTAAGGACTCCTTAAAAGGAAATACCTCTAGAATTAATATAGCATTGCTTTTATGAAAGGTCTGTTAATAGTCTTGTTCAAGAATTAACTAAGACTACTGTACCCATTTGCAACTGTCAATAAATTGTTAAATAGAGTGTAAATACTCCATGTGTAATTCTGTCAGGTCACTTTGACAAGTACTATAAACATTGCAGACAAGATTGTAGTCAGAGTAATGTGCTCTTCTAGGTTAGGAAATATGATTTAATAGTTACCCAATCTTAAAATACCTAAATCTTTAGTAACCACAAGTGTTAAAGAGCATGGATTAATATAATATCCAAATCACAGGAAATTATTTATGGTTACCTGTCTTATGCTGGTGAATGTATTGGGTTTTATATATCTTAGGAGAAGAACGCCACCTAATATATCACAGCCTGTGGCGAACAGCACCTTTTAATTCAAGTCCTTGGCCAGCTGGGTTATCTTGTAAACATCACAAAGAGCTTGTCCTAATGTGATCTGGCATAGCATTCCTTATGTATGCTTCTGTTATCTTAAATAAACATACATGTATATTAATTTAAGAAAATGCTATACTGCTTGGATGGCCTTTTATTGAAATGGTACTGGAAGAGACCCTCAACACCTCACAGCACAAGTCTCTCTTACTTGCATAATTAGTGGCATGAGCTCAGGCAAAGCACTTCAGCTTACTGACCTGTAAGATACCACACAAGGTAGTGACAGGTGACACTTCTGGAGATGTAAAGCATGCTTCATTGCTTTTTCCTCTTTCTCCTCTGAACAGTTTTGTTCTCTGGGTGACTGGAAGTAAGCTGGGTAATATCTGACTTAATTTTTAAAAGACATATGCAGATCATATATTCAATTATTGCCCATTCACAACTGAAACGGAAACAAACTGTTTCTTGAGAAAAATCAGCTTAAGTATTTGGTCAGTGCCTGAGCTATCTTACTTATTTGTAACTCTCTCGGTGATACTACACATCCTAAAATAAAGTGAAAGTTCTTGGACAAGTAAAAGCATAGAATCTGTTTTCTTTGACAGAAAAAGGAAGGTATTTCCTTGAGGGATATTGCTGCCTCCCAAACAAATGAATCCCCATACAGACACCTGGGGGAAGTAGGTCTTCACTATATGTCTAATTTATGCTTATTCTTACAAAACAATACAAATTGGAAGACTCAAAGAGGAAAATACTATGTATCCACAGTCATTTTGCAAGCAGGATATAGAGTGCTGTAGTCTTTATGCCATTTCTAAATCACGCACAGCAGTCTCATTATTTGTAATAACTCTACTGAAGGTACATATAAAATGCTTATGCATTCTTTTATTGCCATTGAAGTGGTTTCAGGTTGTTGAAATATATCAGGGCTTATCTTAAGATCCACAAGAAATTACTTCATATTCCTTTAAATGTTAGATGACCTATTTTTAATTTTAACCTTTATGATAGATGTATGTGCTCCTTTGTGCTTTAATCATCAGGTTTGTCCTTAAGTCTGTCTTCCAGGTAAAAATGGGCTGATATTTCAGTGTATTCCACACACTAATATTGAAGACACCATTACTAGAGGACTGCCTCCTTTGAAAGATTTTGTAATTCTTTCTATTATAAAGCCATCTCCTTCAAAAACAAACTGCTTTGTACCACTGTTCCAGAAATACAATAAATAAGAGGATATCCTTTAATATGTTTGAGGTGTCTTTTGAAATTGCCAGTAATAGTTTTTCTACAGACATCTTCTTTTAGATCTCTTACTTTCAGAATGCAGTAGGTCTGAATCTTAAATATTTTACCTCCTGTATTTAATCTCAGGAATCATACAATCTGATTTATAAATGGAAGAATATTAGTTACTATAGCATTAGAGTTCATATCAGTTTCACCACCTTCTGAGTCAACACACAATTTAAAGAATGATATGAGAAAGTTCCCAAGCTCTGAAAAAATATATTTGTTTTTTATGTAGTATATGTACTTATATACTATACTGCACTTACATACCTTCCTATAGACTGTCTATATACATTTGATTCTCACACTTCTGGTATTTTGAGTACAGTCTGTACAGTCTCTGATTAAGTTATTGTTAGCCTTGAGATAATGCAATTAATATCTCGAGAAAATGTAATTTCAAATCCTTGCCATTAATTAAGATATAATCAGAAATAATTATATAATTAACATCACTCACTAATATGGATTTTAGCCATTATTAGTTGCATAGAATGATAAAGAAATAATAGAATCATAGAATCTTAGAATCGTTTGGGTTGGAAGTGACCTTTAAATATTGTTGTCTAGCCCAACACCCCTGCCATGGGCAGGGAGATTTCCAACTAGGTCAAGTGGTTCAGAGCCCCATCCAACTCGACCATTAATGTTTCCAGGGATTAACCTACCACCTCTCTGGGCAACTAGTTTCAGTGTTTCAACATAGAAACATAGAATCACAGAATCATAGAGCCACAAAATCATAGAATCCCAGGCTGGAAGGGCCCTAAAGGGTCATCTCGTCCAACCTTTCTTGACCAAGCATGACCTAGTCTGGATGTCCTAGCACCCTGTCAAGCTGAATCTTAAAAGTTTGCAGTACTGGGGAACCCACCACTTCCCCAGGGAGATTATTCCAGTGGCTGGTTGTTCTAATTGTGAAAAATTCTCACGTCAGTTGGAATCTCTCTGGGGACAACATGTTCCCATTACCCCTCAGCTTCCATTTGACTCTGCAAAAACTGAGTATTTGTTTGTTTGTAGCCACCCTTTAAATAGTGGAACGTGATAAGGTCTTGCCTGAGCCTTCTTTTCACTGCACCATCATAAAAAATATCCTCCTTGTATCTAGGCTTAATCCCTCCTCTTTTAGTTTAAAACTATTACCTCTTTCCTGTTGCAAGAGACCTCGCTAAAAGTGTCATCCCCATCTTTCTTATAAGCACCCTTTAAGTATCAAAAGGTTGCAATAAGGTCTCCCTGGAGCCTTCCCTTCTCAAGGCTGAAGAACCCCAACTGTCTCAGCCTGTCTTCACAGGAGATATGCTCCACCCTCTGATAATTTTTGTGGTTTTCCTCTGGACTCTTTCCAACAGGTCCATGTCTTTCTCATGCTGAGGACTCCAGAGCTGAACGCAGTACTGCAGGTGGGGCCTCACCAGAGCAGAGGGGCAGAATCACCTTGCTTGACCACTGTCCACCCTTCTTTTGATGCAGCCCAGGATGGGTAAAGAAACTTTGGAAAAAAGAGAGAAGAAAGACTAAGGATAGTCAATCACTGGAGACAGTCAAAACTCATCTGAATGAAGACCTGACTAACATGCATAGTAAGATGCAGAAGTAAGTCTTGCTATAAGCAAGGGTTGGACTAGATGATTGTGAAAGATCCTTTCCTATCTCAATTATCTTATCATTATAATTGAAAGATGTTATCACAACTTATACAGAACCCATAAAAATGTTAAGATCTGAAGGTTATTCTGGTCAAAGCTTTATGAAAAGATGTTGCGAAGACTGTCAGATCTTGAAATAGCTTCTCAAACACTTCAACAACTTAAACTTACTCTCTGTGCAAGGCACTGGCACTACGACTGTTGCCAGCAGATTGAAGGAGGTGATCTCTCTCCTCTTCTCAACATTGGTGAGGCCAACTCTGGACCACCAAGTCCAGTTCTTGGATCCCCAGTACATGAGAGAAATGGAAAAAATGGAAACAAAGTCTAGAGAAGGGCCTGGAGCATCTCCCATAAGTGAAAAGACTGAGACTGCTACAACTGTTCAGCCTGGAGTATTCTTTGAGAGATCTCATTGATCTGAAGTGAAGGTGCAAAGACGACATGGCTAAACTCTTTCAAGTGGTGCCCGTGACAGGTTACGGCCACAAACTGAAACACAGGAAGATCCTCTTGAATATCAGGAAACTCTTTTCCCCTTTGAGGGTGAATGACCACAGGAGCAGGTTGCCCAGGGAAGTTGTAGAGTCCCCAAGATCTTAGGAGATCCTCACAAGCTGTCTGGACAAGCTTGGTCCTGGGCAAGCGGTTGTAGGCAGTCTTGCTTGAGCAAGGTGGTTGGACCAGATGATCTCCAGAAGTCTCTGAGAATCTCAATCTTTCTTTCATCTCTAGGGCTTTCCCATCAGTGACGTGGGGTGAGTCCCTGACAGCCCTTGGCAGGGCTAACTCCAAGGAAGACACGAGGGTTTCCTACCTACATGGCTGGGCTGGCCATTGCCAGCCCTTGTGCTTAGAGGCCACAGCCTCTCTTCATAGGACCTGACAAGCCTGAGCTAAAGCCCAAGCCCCACCACAAGGGAAGGCCATATGATGGGGAGATACCTTTTAGCAGGACCTGTTGCGACAAGACGAGGGGCAGTGGTTTTAAACTAAAAGAGAGGAGATTCAGGCTGGACATGAGGAAAAAATTCATTACAGTGGGGATGGTAAAATACTGAACAGGTTGCCAGAGTGCTGGTAGATGTGTTATCCCTGGAGACAGGCCAGGCTGGATGTGCTTCTGGACAACCTGATCTAGTTGTAGATGTCCCTGGGTTAGGCAGATCCCCACAGCAGTGCTACGTCCTGTCCAGATATGCCATGAATAACAGCATCCCAGCTTGGAGGAGGAGGTCTGTGGGGAGAGGTGACAGAACTCTAGGACTCTCAAAAGATGACCTCCCAGAAGGCTCCTGCAGTCAGAGCCTCCTTTGTGCAAACCCTACCAAGCACAGTGGAGCACATGGTCAGCACTGGGGATGGAGCCTCCATCCACATCAGCACACTTGTGCTGCCACCCTTGCACATGCAACTCTCCTTTTGGGGAGCCCAATAAGCATCTGGTAGCTTTTCGTGGTACATCTTTTCAAAACAGGTTCATAGGCCTAATGTGTGAAGGAATTGAGTTTAAGAAGCATCCCTAATGGGTCATGTTTTGCACCAGGGAGGACCAGCCTGTTATGATCCCAGTGAGAAAGTTAATGTCTCTGAAAATTCATTTTGAAGTCTATCTGTTAGAACTGAGAGTGGTATTGATGATCTTCAGTCCTCTCAGAACTAACATTGGCCATTTACCGGACAGTTTGCCAGTTTAGGAGGCCCCATAAGAAGGGAAGGAAACAGCTCCTTTCCAGAAAGTGACACAACAGGAGAAGAGCATCAGCAAGGTCCTGTAAGCCTGCAGCTTGTGCAGAGCCTTTACAGACTCCTGAGCAGGGTGCAGACAGCCAGACCTCATAGGAAGAAGCTGTCCACAACCAGAGAGAAATCAGCAGAACTGGGAAGAAGACAGAAAGCTACCAAGTTCTTTGAAACCTTGCCAGAAATGAAGTACTTGCCCTGCAAGGACACAATGGGCAGAAAGGAAGTTATTTATAACCTCTTTTGATTTCTCTTCCCATTTACTCACTTCAGATTTTCTTTATGCCATCTCTATAACAAAAGCTAATGAATTTAATTTATGATCTAATAAAGACTGTCTTTGAGTTTCTGTGCCTTTCAGTTTTCTTCAGGGAGGTCATTAGAAGAACATAGAGGCAGATCCACTTCATAGCATTGTTGAATGTGGGAGATAGGACATCATGTGCAAGTACATTTAGGCCAATTTTGTCAGATGTTCCTATTTGAGATCAAGAACCTGGCAATTTATAGATAAATTACTGAGTTTTTTGTCACCTCTAAAGCCAACCACACTAGGATCTAAAGTTGCTTTTGTGATAATTTTCTGATCGCAAATCACCTTCTATGCAAGATCATTTTGCAGATGAAGTACTTTAAATTGTTGGAAGAAAATGCCAAATGAAGGTCTCACTTATACCATATTACATTTGTATTACATGGTTTTGAGGAATATGTGATGCTGTTCTTTAATGATCATAGCCTTCATAACTATGACACTTAAAAGCTTTTTATGCATCAACCTTCTATAAACAGCAAGTAAATTATGCTCACTGTTTGCATATTCTATAGAATACATTTTTCCTGATTATATACATACTATAAAAGAAAAACTAAGCAGAAAATATTGTTTGTTTTCCTGGTTCTATCACTTCTGGTTCTATCAATGTAACATGTATTACATTTAGTATTTAATAGCTTTTTAATGGTTATATGTAAAACATTCACAAAGAACATATGCTGTTACATACAAACAGATTAAGATTCTAAAAACAGTTTACTTATGTGCATATCCAGATAAATACACTGTTTATTATGTTCGGTATTTGTAATCCTTGACACTACAAGAAAGAGATGTATAAATTTTTGTAGCATTTATAATAGTTAGTATAATTAATGCAAAAAAGTATGATTAATTTACTATCATATATTTACTCAGAATAGCTTTAAAAGTGCTTTGTTGATTTTTATATTTACCAGAAGTTAAGATGTTGTCCATCAGGGTTAGCAATATATTAGATATTTTTTGTTTGTAAAAAAAAAGTGAGTTTGAAAAACACGGAGAGTTGCAGAGACAAAAGGTGTCCATCATATCTACATACATTTTATAGACTATGGTCCACACTGACCAAAGTTACTGCAGTTACTGTTGTTAAAGACCATGCATTAGATCCCAAATTTAATAGCTCCAGGCAATGTATGTTTAATTGCAACAATAACAGAACATAACATCAGTTTATTTTCTTTAACTGTTCCAGAATTTGTAATAAGGATTTCAGTATCCAAAATCCAAGTCCTCTTAGAAAAAAAAAAAATGGTTTTTATCTTTCTCGTGGTTGGTAACTGTGATAGACAGACCAAATTAGGCAAGAAAACTACTGAGGCAGCTTCACTCTGCTGCCTTTTGACACATACAAATAGACTAGATCAGTGAAATGAAAGCTTGCACTGGAGTGTTCATGAATGGAAGCTGTTTTAAATTTGAGATATTATAAAAATATGCACAACAACTACTGGCACAAGCCTGATTTCTGCTGCCACAGAATGTGTTACCACTCCCACATGACCCTTCCCTGCCCTCCCTGACCACTTCTGCAAAGCTTCTGTTCTTAATAAGCCTGTGGTAAATGCATACTGGGAGGACTACCTAAGAATGCCACTAAAAAGCAATGCTGTACTGTCAATACATGATATTCAGGCTACCCATTTGTCTCATCAACATCCCATCCATATTGGAACTTTAGAAAATTTATTTCCAAAAAGTCATTGTCTCTCCCTGGTGTTGCTACTTTGTCTGGAGAAAACCTTCACATCTTATTTCCAAAGTCTCCAATGTAGCATGAGAGCTTCACTCCCCCACAACCATTTAGAATTCCACCTTTGAACTTCTTAAACTCTGTGGTTTTTTTGTAATAGGATACATTAGGGTGATTACACTTACACGATGTGAATTATATTTACACTGTGTGAATTCACACAATTTTACAATCAAATGACATGAATTAAATACATTCATACGCATTTCTGCCCTAACTATAAGTTTTTCATATAACTTCAAACTAACTTCATTTTTACATACAGCGCAGGAAGACAGCTAGAACAGCTAGTCAGCTTTAAAAGGTCCATGTCTGTGAGGCAAGTTTTGTTCAGACTCAGTGATTTTCTTGATTTTCTTTCAAGAAAAAGGACCAGCATTATTTCTTAACATTTTGGGCTCAAAGTGCAGACTTCAGAATAGTTTTTCTTCCCAATCCTCAATAGAGAATAGTCTTGTATTTTTACTGCTTCCACTGATACACAGAATAGTTTTTATTTTGATCTATTTCTTTTAAGATCATTAAAATTTTATAAACTAATAGCCCCAAGAGGGTTTTGAGAGAGAAAGCATCGAAAAATCTTGCAATTTGATGCACAGCACAGCTTATACATCTACCCCATAGGTTCCTCATATTCCCAGGAAATCAGAATTCCTTTCTCAGTACCCTCCTGAGTAATTTTCCTGTGCAACCCACCACAGGCTTCAAACTAGTCTCATCACCATGTTTCTACTGAAGCTATTTTCCTTTCTCCTGACCCAATCTTAGATTTCTTGGCATTATTCTTCTGTTGTAATACAAGAATGATTCAGTTTCTGAAGCTTTTATCTGTTGCCTCTCTGACAGCTGATCTATACTATGGCATTTATGAGCTGAACACAAGAGTCATCTCTGTTAGGAACAGCTGTATGCTTTCCTTTTTGCTCTGTACTTGCACAGGTGTGTTGCTATTGCTCTCTTGTACTGTTCTTTGTAATGACAGGAAAGGTTTAGAGACGCTAGGAAAGCAACAGTAGAGTATTTTCTTCCCTCTTCCGATCTTTGAGGGTCATTTGTTGTTTTTCTTTAAATGTCCTTGGTATAACAAGGAAATACTTATAATGACATAAGTCCAGGCTGGAACTTTGAGGCAGATCTGCTTGCCTTCTTTTTTGAAGCATACGAAGATTACTGAAGACTGATAAAACCTTAAGTTGGCTCTTGGTTGAAGATGGGTGTTTTAGGCCTTTCCAAATTAATGCGAGAAGCTCAAAAGTTAAAAAGAAAAAGCTTTTACATTGAAAGGCAGATTTTATCTGAGCAGACGTTACAATATCTGAAGCAAAGTAAAAAAGAATTTTCTCCCTTTAAACCCGTTGCAGATTTGTAGGGTGGTTTTTTCCTTTTTCTCACATGAATTCTCTTTTTATATATATTTATATATTTTTTGGCTTCCTGGACCACAGACATCTCTCCGTTGTCGCATCTTTACTTCACACCTGAAGGTCTGTGCCTGCTTCTGGTGTTCCTTAGCAGTCTCCCTCTCTCTGCTGTACTTCTACCTTCTTCCTACAATTTATTTTCTCTTTTGTATGTCTGTTTCATGCTGCCTTCTGAAGGTGGAGTTTTCCATTTTATTCCCTACAGTTTCCACATACTCTTTGGCCAGATGAAGGCTCTGCATCCTGGACACATCTTTCCAGGATGTGGACAAGGAAATGGTACAGAGAAAGATTTTGTTAGAGCTGAAACTAGAATAACAATGTTTTAAAACACTAATAAGGATACAGAACATAAAAGTGACAATCACATTTCCTGTCTATGTTGGTAAACAGAACCTTTCCCCCGCTCTTGTTGCCAGTCCAGGTGCTGTATGATGGAGTAGCAACTGCCCCTTTCAAAGACCCAGCAAAGAGTCCGCCTCCTGCCTTTGGCAATACCCTAGGGCCTGTGTACCCAGCTCTTCTGCACAATCCCTGCCTGTTCTGCCCATTGCTTTTCTGCCCACCTTATCCTGTGCTCTCAAAAGCACTCCCTGGCGACTGCACAGTAGTTACACAGTGAAAAATAGTGACAAATGGTTTTACATACTTTAGAAGTAGATTAGATTCAAATGCTACCTTCTGGGTAAGATTAGATTCAAATGTAAATCTTAAACTGCCTTGGCTGGAGTAGTACTTTAGTAACTTGACAGTAGTACACTTTGCCTCTATGTAGAACCACTGGCTTTTGGGGATAGACTTGACACTTTTAATAGTAGTTTTGGTTTGGTATTGTTTTAACAAAATCTTTCCAATTCTCTATTCTACCCACCTTTGCTCTTTCTTAATTACTCCCCTGATACAGGATAATCTGATCTTCTAACTCCATCAATGTACAAAGTCCCTCATCTTTCAGCTCCATATTATATTTAAGTAGTTCATACATACCCAATTAGAGCCCGAACATTACATCAACACAATACTTTTAATGCAACATGTACATCATTTCAGACATTTCCCTAAATGTCTGAAAAACTCTCTTACCAATCTAGAAATGTATTTTTACCCTGTCTCTCAAAGCCTGTGCTTACGAACGAAGATTCTCTGGCACCTTCTGGAAATGTCTGGAGCAATATTAGGAGATATATTATCATGAAAATTTGGTCTTGGCTGACAGGCTAAACAAACATTACTGTATCAGAGCAGAAATAGTCATGAAATTAAAATTTTGAACAGATCATCAAAGAAGTCTCACAGCTTCCATGCCACATCCTCTTGGAAGGCACCAAACACTGCAGCCGCAGCATATCTCCAGTCTAATGCACCAGCTTCAGGAGAACTTCTGTCTCCATCAGATCCTTGAGAAGCATTCTCTAGCACTCCCCTGTGAATAACCCATTACCTTGCAATGCAGAACACAAAGAAGCTGGCCGTCTATTCACATCATCGTAGACATCGGGCTGCCTATTCACTTCATCAGAGAAATAGCACCAGAGTATATGAATCACAGAATCAGGGTTGGAAGGGACCACAAAGATCATGTGGTTCCAAGCCCCGCTGCCATGAGCAGGGACACCTTCCACTAGACCAGATTACTCCAAGCCCCATCCAGCCTGGACTTGAACACTGCCAGGGATGGGGCATCCACAATCTCCTGGGGCGACCTGCTCCAGTCTCACAGTAAAGAATTTCTTTCTAATATCTAATCTAAATCTGCCCTCTCTCAGTTTAAAGCCATCTCCCCTTGTCCTGTCACTGCACATCCTATGTAAAAAGTCCCTCTCTAGATTTCTTTTCAGCATCCTTTATGTACTGGAAACTGCTCTAAGGTCTTCTGAAGCCTTCTCTTCTCCAGGCTGAACAACTCCAACTCTCTCAGCCTCTCTTCACAGGAGAGATGCTCCAGCCCTCTGATCATCTTTGTGGCCTTCCTTTGGACTCAGTCCAACAGGTCCATGTTTTGACAATATTAACCCCCAGTAGTAAATAGACTTTGAAACCTTTGTTTTTGAAGTGACAGATAATTGCCATAGCAAGATCCACATTAAATTAAAACTGCTGATAATATATCGAATAAAATAATACAAAACATTATTGAGGTTCCTAGTATGGTCATTTGTGTTACCTGTTCACTCAAAGAAAAAAACCACACTGTGTTTTCTGCATAAAAAAAAAAAAGCACATGTGTGAAGCAGTGCAGGCAGGCAGCAAAAGTGAAGTCACTGAATTTAAGAATTCCTAAGAGGAAAAAGTTCTACAGAAAGCTAACAATAAGAAAGAGGAAACTTGTCAGCCGTGTCAGGAAGATGACATGGAAAAGCTCAAGGGCTGAGGAATATGTAATTTGCACATGAATAAATGTGAGCAAATACTATTATAGCCTTTCATGATATCTTACCAAGGGTTCTCTTCTACTCAAGATGCCCAAGACAGATGTTAATCTGGAAATGAATAGATAAGTATGGTGTCAAAGTAAAACAAATTAAAACCAAAATTAAATTTTCTTCAGATCCATCATTTTCTGATGTAATTTCCACTCATACACACGTTAGAAGCAGATTAGATTCAAATGCAACCTTCTGAGTAAGATTAGATTCAAATGTAAACCTATTCCAAAGAAATCTGTTGTTGTCTGAATTGAGAGTAGCAGAGTTATGGGCTCAGTGATCTTTAATATTGTCTCAAAACCTAAATGATTCTATAATTTCACTTGGAAAAAAAATAACGCTTTGCTCTGACTGTTTCCACAACTGCATTGTTACAGAGCCAGAAATTAATCTCTCAGAGCTGCAGGATACGTCTTGAGATGTGAGAGGGTACATCAGGATCTACTGGAGCAAAACTTCATTGTCTGCTGGGGAGGAACAAGACACCTGAGTCATATATGAGTACCATCAGGACCCAGACCAATGTCCATCCAAACCACAGTTCTCTCCTTTTCTCTCATTTTCCTTTTCTTTTCAGCAGAACAAGCATTTTTATCTATGGATGCTATGTTTCTCAGCAGGTGTAAAATTCAAACTGTGTATCCTGCACTAATAAGACAGAAGAGAGATTATACTTAAAAAAATAAAATAATTACCAGCTGATCCCAGGTACTGGAAAATCACCATGTATGCAGGAGCATTAGATCGGAAAGGTGAAATTAAAACCAACCATCCGTACTGCACATTTCTTCTACATTTAGCCAAAAACCAAAAAGCAGAAGCATGTTGTTAAGCATATGTGCAGTAGCAATAGGCTCAGTACTGTTGCTTGATTATCTGAACCTTAAAGACATCAAAAGGCCACACCTGACAACCACACAGCTAGATTTGTAAGCAGTCTTTTATCATACCTGTGGCCTTTTTCATGTATATCTATATACACAGATACATGCACATACAGTCTGTATTAAGTACTCTCTGGTGTCTATGAAGACCTATGTGACTGTGAAAAACAAAATCTAGATTAATTAATTTATATTTGTTTGCTCCAAATGAAAGTAATTATAAAAAACTGATAACTGAAAAAAAAAAGTTTCACTTTTGATTTTCAATACAATTAGGTAAAATTAGCAGCAACAAAATTTAATTAAATACTTTTTAAAGCAACACAGAGTTCCTAATTCATTCTTATCACTGAGGAAAAAAACATTGATTATCAGCCAGTATTGCTGTGAGTGTTCTTTAGAACTCAAACCTCATTAAAAGGTAAAATTAGAAATAGAAACAGAACTAAGGAGAAAGACTGGACTGAAGTTTTCTGACTGAAAGATTTTGTTTTGAAAACACAACTTTACCATCTCCATGAAAGCTTAAGAACTGTAAGGGAGGAAAAGATCACTTTGGTGAAGTTGGAATTTCCTGGTTTGTTATAAAATTTCTGTCTTCACTTGAATTTTAGGCACCCTTTCTAAAAAAGATTCTTTTTTAAAATTATTACCAAAAAGTAAGCATGGAAACAGATTAACACTTACCCTACTCCAGTGTTTTAGTGGGGATTTTTTAAAATTCAATTTTATGAGAAATTTAAAGAAATAAATAACAGCTTTTTTAAAAAAACAGATCTCCAATATGATGTCTTACCAACAAAGAATCCAGTATCTGAGTGAGAAATGAGTTTTATTTATACAGATTTCCTCAAAAAGAAAAAAAAAGAGAAAAAAAAAATTTGTTTTCTTAGTTTTCAGTCTTCCAGTACTACTTCTTTGCTATGGGTAAGTAAGCTGGCAGACGCAGAGACTGTGAGAATGAAGACCCCAAGACCACTGTATGAGAAGATGAGGTCTGAGACCATCTTAACAGCCTGAACATGCACAAGTCCATGGGAACTGATGAAATTCATCCATGGGTCCTGAAGGAGCTGGCAAATGAAGTTGCTAAGCCACTGTCCATCGTATTTGAAAAATCATGGCAGTC
>WYDI02018909.1:0-10696 GCA_009867235.2 Psittacus erithacus | reverse complement strand
TAGTTTCTTTTGAGTTTATCCCAACCTGGGGGAGTTGCATTCTTTCGATTCTCCTCCCCATCCCTCCGGGGGTGGGGGGGGGGGGGGAAGGACAGGTTGTGGGGCGGGAAAACGAGCAGGCTACATGCTTTTCTAATTTACGACTAAGCTTAAACCCCGACAGTCTTTTGTTTTGCTCAACTGAGGATAACACTTAAAAGAAGGAACATTCTCAGATCAAATTTGAATGAAAAACTTTTTCTGGAACAGTTTGTTGATCTGGAGTATATGATGAAGTATGATTAACTACCAAATTAATTAGACTAGGGGAAAAATATTGATACAGGGTATACAGGGATAACTTTTCTATTTTTTTAAATACAGGTCCAGCTAAGCCCTTTTCTCATAGAAGAACATCTGTATATTGGATCATGAAGATGATTTATTTTCTTCCTAAACCCTCCTGAGTGACAGGCTTCTCTACTTATCCTGTCAACATGTTCCCAACCATCACATTCCATTCTGGTACCTGTAATAGTCTTAGGTCCCTTCATACTCCTTAGAGTCTGTGAAACATCCTATCTCTTGTTTCTCTCATGTGAGTAACATGGGTATTTGTTAAGCCTTTGGTTCATCACCAACTTAGTTCCCTTTCAGGTTCTAGTTTCCATCTTCCACAGTTCTTTTTGCATGTTTTTTATGTGTATCCTTTTGCCCTATCACTTGTTGCTTAGGAGAAGAGACCAACACCACTTTGCTACAACCTCCTTTCAGGTAGTTCTAGAGAGCAGGGAAGTCATTCCTGAGCCTCCTTTTCTCCAGGTTAAACTGCAGTTCCCTCAGTCAATCTTCTTATTTTCTCTAGACCCATCAACAACTTCATTGACCTTCTTTGGACATACTGTGGCACCTCAATGTCTTTCCTGCAGTGAGGGGCCCAAAACTGAGCACAGGATTTGAGGTGTGCCCTCTCCGCTGGCAAGTACAGAGGGACAATCACTTTCCTACTGCTGCTGGACAAGTTTTTTGATATAAGCTAGAATGATATTGGCCTTCTTGGCTACCTGAATACACTGCTAGCTCATATTCAGCCGGCCGTCAACCTGTACCCGCAGGTCATTTTCTACTAGGCAGGTTTCCAGCCCCTCTTCCCTAACCCTGTAACATTGCATGGGGTTGTTGTACAGGACCCAGTGCTTAAACTTGTTGAATCTCTGTTGTGGTTTAAACCCAGACAGTAAGTAAGTACCACACTCACTCAACCCTCTCCCTCACCCAGGCAGGGTGGGGAGGAGAACAGAAAGAACGTCAAACCTGCAGATAAGAACAGTTTAATAATAAAAATAAAGCGCAATGTAGTAATAATAGAAATAATATCAGCAATGGCAATACTGATAATAATAGCAAGGAACAACAACAAAAAAAAAAAGAAATGAAAACTCAGAAAACACAAGTGATGCACAATACAATTGTCCACCACCTGCTGACCAACACCTAGCCCAGCCTGAGCAGCAATCAAGCCCTTCTGGGTAACTCCCACTAGTTTATATACTGGGCATGATGTGCTGTGTAATGGAATACCCCTTTGGCTAGTTTGGGTCAGGCGAGCTGTCTTTGCTCCCTCCCAGCTTATTGTGTCCCTTCCTCACTGGCAGAGCATGAGAGACTGAAAAGTCTTTGACCAGGGTAAGTGCTACAGAGCAACAACTAAAACATTGATGTGTTATCAGCATTGTCCTCAGACTACAGCCAAAACATAGCACTGCAACAGCTACTAGAAAGAAAAATACTTCTGTTCTAGCTGAAACAAGGTCATTCTCATTCAACTGGCCTCAGTCCATTGATCCAGCTTGTCCACATCTCTCTGTAGAGCCTTTCTACCAATGATTAACTATATAAAATACTCAGATGGCAGATAAAGGAGATCATATCTTGTAACTGTGTAATATACTAGATGCATAGTCTACTAAAGCCCAAGGGATACAGTGTTTTCCTCAACCCCTTAATTTAATAAATCTTACATTGGTCTAAATAACAGATATAAGGATATTGCGGCAAATACACATTCATCTTGAGGATGTTGTGATGGAACAGCTGACCTTTATTGATGTGAGGGCCTGGACCCATATCCCTGTTCATAGGCACAGAAGCCTGCAGCACTGGCTTCTTGCAGGTTGGTTTCTTCTAGCTGATGGATCTCAGACCCAAGTTGAAGCCATGTTCCCAGCCCTGCCTCCCACTGCCCCTCGCAGATCTTTCCTGGTCAGGTCTCAGTCAGTTTGTTCCCTTGCAGTGCCTAGGGTTGCTGAGGGGACCATGGCCTCCCAGAGCCCTGCCTGCCACACTCAATAGCCAGAAGGTGAGGGCAGCGCCCTGCCTACACCTGGGCTAACCCTGCCTTCACTGGGGCCAGAGCCATCCCACCATGATCCCTGGAAGGTGTTTCTGGTCAAGCAATCTTGTCCATAGGAAACATCAGGTTCTCCTTTGCTTATGGCCCATCCTGCTCAGTCACTCCTGTCTTTTTCCTTTTATTGTGCTTGATCAGATTAAATGGCTGTGTGTGAGAAAACTGTACTCTTGAAAATGAATCCTAGTACTGCTCTTAAAATGATTGGAAAGCACATGAATCCACAGCTGAAATCAAGATGCAGCATAGCTCACTTTGCTGTTCACCTTGCAAATTAATATTTTATTAAGGATATTTTTAGTGAGGCAAAACGTCAGTTATGGAGGAGATCATAACACTGTGGTGGGTTTTTTTAATAAAAATGAAGGAAAGCTTAAGTTATATAACCTGTATTTCTTCCTAGCTTATTCCTAATTAAAACAGATTTTTAAATGTGATATAAATTAAATGTTCATCTAATGCTTATAAATATTACTCCTGGAATGGGTCAATGTTTACTTTGATTCTAATTACTGAAAAATCAAATATTAACTGTGGTGTGTTAATCTGAGCTTACTTCAAGGACCTGTGATTTCAAACCCTAAGCCTTTTGAAACCTGTTGCAAGATTTTCTGTACTGTTTATGCTGCACAAACTCTTCTCCATGGGGTTTAAAACATAACAAGATATTTTAAGATCCAGAACAAGAGAAACTTGTGATGGAAATTTGCAGAAGAGCAAGTAAGCATCCACTTATGTGTGATGAAATGAGGAGCCCCAGTGTGAAACACATTTTCATATAAACTTTGTAATCCAAGTACTCCAAGAGTTTCTTAATTTAGGACTTGTCTGTCAGCAAGATTTTAGTGGGTTTTGTCCACACAAAGTCCACAGCTTTTTTTTTATTTTGTTTTGGTGTTCAGTTTGTTAGCATTTTTTTATTTGTTAGGGGGGAAGTGTGTTTCCAGATTTAGAAGGCAGGTAGTGTTTTTAATCCACATAAAAATCTTTCCAAATTGCCTGAACTTTATCACTTCCAAAACTGTAGGTCTGGACAGCTTTAGGGAACCATTTTGTTTCTGAAAATTCACTTACATTTTTGTATCTTTGCAAAATTGTGGGAAGGCTAGAAATAGCCTTGTGCTATCATAACATATCAATCTCAGCTACAGAAAAAGCCTCCCACAGGTCAGGTGCCTTGGTCACTCAGTCTTAGTAAGTGTCACATGTTTTTTTCAATTCCTTCTACATCAGAAGAAAGCTCAAATGTTGGTGAGGAGAGATGTTCAATACTAACTTTTATATAAAGCATTACATGATTTCTTTGAAGTTAAGAATTGCTAAGAAGATGAAGCATTATGGCAAAAGGTCCTGCTAATGATGAAAGATGAAAGGTATTATCATGGCATTCACCATGGTATCTGTGGTATTTCCCATTTCAGACTTTTTTGATGCTTAAGTACTGAACAAACTAATTCAAAGTTAATTTCAGACTGTGCCTTGGGTGTGGATTTGGAAAATAGTAAACAGACTAGGACTTGGAGAACTTCTACATGGGCTAGCTGTGGAGCTGGTAATACTGCTGCTTGCCAGCCAGAATCTCTGGGACTACAAAACAGCACCTACCATTAGAAGAAATGTGATTTAGTGCTAATTAAATGAATGAATGAAGCATGTTATTCTAAACTATATAGCTATAAAATAAAAATAGCACAACAGTATTCTAATCCTCTCTTCTCTCATGACATTATGTTATCAATACCTAATTGTTTCCAAATAAAAAGGCTACAAAGTATCCAAAAAAGCTGACAGATAAATACTCAAGTTTTAGCTGTTATTTCTATTGCAGTTGAATATATTTTTCATGTCATTAATATGTTCTCTGAATTTGTAAATGAGTGTTCTGTTTATTGGCAATTCTGTCACTTCCGCTTTAAAAAGGACAAGCTGTCATTTTCTGAAAGAACAGATATCTGAATGTTAGTTCTCTTTCTTATGAATGGACTTTGAAGAGCACATGGCATAAATACGAGGATCACAACTGACTCTTGGTTTTGATAAATTTAGAAAGTAAGAAGACCCTCAATCATACAAGATCTCTGAAAAGAAAATGAAAAAGCTGTATTTATTGTCTGATTTCAGGGTTTTGCCCATCAGTATAAAAGATGCAAGAACTCATGTTAATCATGAGTTCACCTAATTCTGCAGATACTTCAAATACTGAATAACCCCTAAAGAGACTATTCTATCAAAAACATGAGTCTTTTCCTGCCTTTCCCAGATGTAGCTAACTGAAGCAATAATACACACACAGAATTCATTTATACAGATAAATTAATTATTTCTAGGATCACTTTCCATAATCATCAGAAAGAACAATTAACATCTGAAAGTGTAATACATTCAAAAATGGTCAATTTTTGTCATATTGTCTGATATTTCTATAAAATCCTTCCAAAATTACCCTGCATGTGTAATAGATTGTATCAGATACTGGGTTCAGGGAAAACCAACATAACAAAACCAAAACAAACAAAACCCAACAGTGTCAGGTAGAATTCAAAGTCATGCAGACTTCTGTTACTTATCTGTAAACTTGATTAATCATGAAGATTCTATTTTTAATGGCATTGCAGGTTGGAATATTACTCATGCAAAATCTTGGAAGAAATAAAAAAGTACATTAATTATTGTATTTTCTTTCTGTGTCTTGCTGGCCTACTTGTAATGACTGGATAGGGCAAGAGAGAAATGTTTAGAAAGTAATGTAAGTTACTTGGTGACCAGTAGCCCATACAACTCAAAAGATTGTGAAGAAAGGGGAGATATAACATTTGGAGGAACTTGAAAAATAAGATATTCACTTTTTTAAAAGAGGAAGGCTATTGTGAGAAATAAGTAGTATTGTTGGAGAAGAATGAGAATGTAGGTAACAAGAATTTGAGTATCTGGTCTAAACTAGTCCCAGCTTCTCCTGTAGCCAGTGAAAAGAAGAAAATATCACTACCTGAAATCTCAACTCCTCTGCCAATGAGAGATGAGTTAAGTAATTTTCCAGAAGACCCTGCTAGCTAAATAGTCTAAATGGGTAATCTGGCCTCAGCATCTCAATCTTAAATGATTAAAATTGATTTGAGATGGCTTCTGATGGTAATGCTAGAAATAGTGAAAACAATGAAGAATAAAAACTAGATTTAGTTAAAACCCCGCTAAATTTTCACTCATTAAAGCAAATACAAGTAAAAGAGTTTGAAATCACAGAATCACTCATCTGTGAGAGGTCAGCAAGTCTGTTTCCCTGTCCTAGGGCATGATAACTTAGATTATAACCTTCTTGCCAGTGTCTCAGTCTAGTTTGTTCTTAAAGATTCCTATAGGTGAAGGCCACTTCATTTACTTCCATAACAAAATGAACATCCTGTCATCATAGGTCTTCTTTCCTGCAGCAACCTTTTTAACTCTTTGGAGATCTGTACCATGTCCATCCTCAGTATTCATTTCTTTTGACTAAAAGACCCAAAGTAGGACACATTAGATATATGAGCAATCATTCTTTTTTTCTCACTTCTGCAGTACATCTGCTTGGAGTATGGCAAGTGGCCAATTTAGACCAGGTAAGTGTAGGACAGCTTTGTTTAATTGCAACCCTTCCAATTGTTCCTTTCCTCAGTTTTTTGACCATTTTGGACATGTAGTGGTCACAAACTAGGCTGGATTACTCTCTTTTAGAACATCTAGGTGTTCTTAATTCATTCTGAGCTTACAATTCAGTGATGCACCCTTATGCCTTTACTGCACAGCTGCGATCTACAAAGTTATTGATCTCTAGATGAATTTGCCTGAGCAGCAGCACCTCTTTCCTCTGTTAAAGACCATCATGCATCTTTCATGTCACATATCATCAATTTTCCAAGATTTTGAGTCCCAGATTCCCTCTCCTGTATTGGAGGAATATCTTTCAAGGTGATGTAATTTGTGAGTTGAATAAGCACATTTCTTCATTCTTGTTAATAAGAATGTTGAAAACAACAAATGTCTAATTCTGCTTGATAATCTTTTGCTATTGTTAATAGCAAAACACTGAGAGGTGTCCAGATTTCAATGAGTTCACAGCCCAATATTTTATTTTCAGCTAGACCATGCTTCCTAGTTTGCACAAAGAATGTCATGCATCAGAAGTCTTACTAGCATGAAAAAATGACATTTGCTACTTTTTCTCTATCCACAAGTCTTATTTTCATGTCAGGGAAGGAAATTAAATGGGTCTGACAGACCTTTTTTCTTGACAAATCCATACCTCTTAAAAGACATTTTTGCCACTCAGTTGTTCAGCTTTGAATTTCTGAACTGGAACTGGCACTGTCATGAGACCTCTGTTGTTTTCTAATTACCACAGAACTTGTGGGACAGAAAAGATATGAATTGCTTAGTTTTAAAAGTAATTTTCTTATAAGCTTTTTAGTAGTTAGAAGAAGGATATGTAAACAAACTTTCACCTTACATCTGCTAGTGTTTTCTTTCTCTATTGTCTCCAGTGCACTGATAGTTGAGCTTTAAACCAATTTATTTTGACTTTTTTTTTTTTTTTTTTTTTTTTACGCTTAACACTCAGCATTATCTATAAAAAAGTGTTTAATATGTTATTATAGTATGGGGCATTCTGACATGAACAGTATGAGTAAAAGTTTATTCCCATGAATTTGAGTTCTAGGGCGAAGTCATGCATTCTCTATAGCTGTTGTAATTTCTTTTAATTCCCAGGAGCAGAAATAACAATCAATTCTTAAAAAACCAAAATGAAACTAAAAAAATAAATTCTAAACAATTGCCCAGTCTAATATGATAATCTATGGTTACCTACTTTTGAGATGCTTTTTTGAAAATGCTGTTAAAAAAGCTGAACATTTCATTGACAAATGGTCTTTGTTTATAAAATAAAGAGAATTAGTCTTTATTTACAAAATTAAAGTTAAAAGTATTTTCAACTTATAAGAGGGTCACTGTACCATACACTATGCATACAGCTCACACTGGGCAATCTCAATGTCTGAGGGAAAAATAAATCTGTAATATTCAATAATCAAAGGAGAAAAAAAAAATGCCCTGAGAGCAAGGTATCTGATAATAATTTTATTTGTTGTTTGCAACAAGTCATGTTGAAATGCAGAAGAGATTCTAGAATCTAATACAAAATGAACTTATGTGATAAGGGGGGTTTCTCTTGTCCTTTGTTGAAGTTCTAGTAAATGCAAAGTTTTACTGGCGTGTTACCTGTGTATTCCAAGAATGTGAGAACATTGCCCTAAAGCAGATGACTGCGTCATTTTTAAGTCTATTTAGATAAAGCAGTCAGGTGGACTCTGTTTTTGAATGCTATCCAGTTGACCAACAGAAACGTACTCTTATTGTGCTTACTAGCTATCTAACATTTGGCAAATGATTTATTTATTTTGCTTTGCTTTCTTCATGCAGTATTCAAATATAAGATGGGAACATAAGAACAGCCCAAAGATCCATCTGGTATTTGTGTTCTACTGATAGTGGTCAAAAGCAGATATGTAGGGAAGGGCAAACATATGATGACACCTCCCCAAACAGTCCTTTAACTGCCAGTAATTTATGGCTCCAAGTGCTTTCTTTTATTCTCTGCCCAAAGGTCTCACAAAGCATAGTTCTTGTTTCATAGTGACTTTCAGAAATCCTGATGAAATCAAATGAGCAACCTTAGTTTTTGTGCTTCTGTATCTTTCTTGTACTTATCTTTATGTGAACAACATATAATTTCATTAATCAGTTCCACACCTATTTTTTTTAACCCTGCTAATTACCATTCTGTAATCTCATTTACTGGAAGTGCCCAAAATAGTGTTTAGATTTACAGGTTTATCTTTTCTCCAACTCCAAATTTGATGTGCAGAAAAGCTCTATTGTAGAATTTCTAACTACTGATAGAACTGCAAATTTGAAATGCAGGACTCCCAATAAATTGTAGCTAATCACTTCTTTTACAGATTGAAGTTTACTTCATTAGGAAGTTGGACTGGTGCACACACAGTGCCAGATATCCCTACTTTAGACAAAACCTTATCTTTTAGATCAGACTGCAGTGTCAATCATTCCAGTTAGCCAATTAGTACTTTTTAACCTTTGGATCTTTTTTACCAGATCTGTTTTGAGCAATTTGGCTCTTTCAGTATAACCAAACAGATTCACAAAAAAGCTAGAAAGATAAATTTCACTGCACATTATGAAAGTACATTTGAGAATACTTTGACAATCCAAAGTATGGGCTAAATATGACAACAGTGCTCAGTCACCATTACTGAAGATTTTACAGTATGATAAGACATTGTCTGCTTTCCACTTTTTTACAATCTTTTTCTTTTTCCTTATCCATTTTGAGGTCCCTTAATATCGCAAACTGCTTCAGTGGAGTTAGGACAGATGTTCCCAGCTGATGATCTTCCGAGAAGAAAGAAGTCAAGAGCATGAAAAACCCCTTATAGTTTAACAAAAATTTGTGAAACAGATTTTTGTTTTTCAAAACACCTTTGTTGTTCTTTATTATTGACAATTTATGTTCATCTCCAACCACACATGCATATAGGAAGACTTCTTTTTTTTTCAGTTAAAATGTACAATATGACTTCTGTTTTTTTGAAACAGCAGCAAATTACAGCATGCATTTTTGATTGCTATACATTTGGGAAACAATTTGACAAAAGCAAGGAATTGGTATTGATTAAGGATAATTAGTTCTGGGGGAGAATCATTTTTCAAAGTGAGCTTTCTGCTAATAGTGGCTAAAAGGTGAGGACAGAATATAATTACAGTATAAATGTTCAAATTTGATTTTCATCTAAGCTATTAATAAATCCTTTAGAATTCATTTCTTGTTGATTACATTCTTTTTTTTTTTTTTTATAATCCAATTTGATGGCAATGTTTGGCCTTTCACACATGGATATGTGACATTTGAGAGTCAGTTAAATGTCAATTAAATCAATCTTCTATTTTTGCTATTAAAACTGTCTGATATCTGTTCATAGACATCAATAATCCTTCCATCCTAATCTTGATACCTGGGAAGGTGATGAAGTAACTTAATTGAATGTTTCTACAGTGTATGCAGAACTGCCTCTCTCTGGGGGCTGTTCAGCCTGGAGAAGAGAAGACTGTGTGGAGACCTCATAGCAGCCTTCCAGTATCTGAAGGGGGCCTACAAGGATGCCGGAGAGAAACTATTCATCAGCGACTGTAGTGGTAGGATAAGGGGCAATGGGTTTAAACCTAAACAGAGGAAGTTCAATATAAGAAAGAAATTCTTTACTGTGAGGGTGGTGAGGTACTGGAACAGGTTGCCCAAAGAAGTGGTAAATGCTCCATTCCTGGCAGTGTTCAAAGCCAGGCTGGACAGAGCCTTGGGTGACATGGTCTAGTGTGAGGAGTCCTTGCCAATGGCAGAGGGGTTGGAACTAAATGATCTTAAGGTCCTTTCCAATCCTAACTCCCATATGTTTCTATGATTCCTGCATGTTTTAAACATCTGATTTGTATGAATATATAATGTCAAGCTCCAACCTGGGAAAGTCTTCATGAGGAACTTCATCACGACTTGGATTTACTCACTGTGGTATTACTAAGATATGTGCAGTAGAGGCAAGAGTGAAAAATTACCAGCCTCATAGTAAACGCCAGCAAATTATCCATATTCTCTTGTATGATTTCTTAATAGCCTTCCTATATAATGTATTCTCTAAAATACCTTAGCTAGCACCAATGCTTTTCATTTTCATTGAGTTTTTATGTATTCACAGGACTCAAAATATTTTCGGAGACTTTTCAATTCTCTTGATCCAGCACTTACACATTGCAATGTTTATGCAAATCAGGAAGCAAGCAGTCTTTCTGATGAATGACTTAACCCTCTTCTGTTCCTTGTGTTATCCTAACTGCAGCAGATACATGGCATTTTTTGTACACACAGATATTTGTATAAGCTGAGATAAATGCCTGGTGGTTGCAAGGAGTAGTGATACAAAGCAAATGGGAAAGTGAAATCAACAATTTGACTCCTGGATTCACAAAGGCAGCTTCAATAGAGCATTCCACCCCATTGTCCTCCTTCCAGCTTTTTGTTCATGTTCAGCTTTACGCTTTCTTACCTTTCTCCTGCAAGACTCATTCCAATCACAGTCAATCACAGTCACCTGCAACTATCTTACTTACTCCCTGTCATGGGTTCAGCAGCAGCAGTCATTTTTTTCTCCTCCTTAGTGGCTGGTGCAGCACTGTGTTTCTAACTTTCAGCCTGAGAACAGTACTGAT
>WYDI02018908.1:13043-73068 GCA_009867235.2 Psittacus erithacus | reverse complement strand
TCCTTGAATATCAACCAACAGTCTTGGGTCCCCCTGCCCTCTAGGGCTATATCCCATGGAACCTTACTAAGCAGGTTGCTGAAGAGGCATAAGTCTGCTCTCTTGAAGCCCAGGGCAGTGAGCTTGCTGCGCGCTCTTCTCACTGTCCTGAGGGTCTCGAATTCGACCATCTCATGATCACTGCAACTAAGTGTCCTGGGTTCAGCAGTAGCAGACATTTTTCTCCTTCTTAGTAGCTGGTGCAGTGCTGTGTTTTTGATTTTCGGCCTGGGAACAGCACTGATAACACCGATGTTTTCAGTTGCTGCTAAGTAATGTTTACTCTGACCAAGGACTTTCTGAGTTTCATGCTTTGCCAGGGAGGAGGGCAAGCCAGGAGGAAGCAGAGATAGGACACCTGACCCAAACTAACCAAAGAGGTATTCCACACCACAGCATGTCATGCCCAGTATATAAACCGGCAGCAGTCACCTGGAAGGGTTAGATCACTGCTCGGTCGGGCTTGGTATCAGTTGGTGGGTGGTAAGCAGCTGTATTCTCTTCCCTTATCATTATTATTATTGGTGGTAGCAATAGTGGGTTTGTGTTATACCTTAGTTACTGGACTGTTCTTATCTCAACCCGTGGGAGTTACATTCTTTCGATTCTCCTCCCCATCCCTCTGGGAGCTGAGGGAGGAAGAGGAGGGGAGTGAGAGAGACTGCATGGTTCTGAGTTACTGTTGGGCTTAAACCATGACACCAAGGCTGCCCTGAAGTATCACATTTCCAACCAGCCCTTCCCTGTTGGTGAGCATGAGGTCAAGCATGGTACCTTTTTCCTTGTCTGCTCCTCTATTTCTTGCAGAAGGAAGTTCTCTTCAACAGAATCAAGGAACCTCCTGGATTGTTTGTGCCAGGCCATACCGTCCCCCCAACAGATATCAAGGTGGTTGAAGTCCCCCATAAGAACAAAGGCCTGTGAGGATGAGGCTGTTCCTATCTGTCTATAGAGTGCTTCATCCACAGAGTCCTCTTGATCAGGCAGTCTGTAACAGATCCCCACAGTAATGTCTCCCATCACTGTTCTCCCTTTAACCCTGACCCACAAACTCTCTATTGACTGCTCACCTGTCCCCAGACAGAGTTTCATACTCTCCAGCCTACGGAGAGTAATGCTCCATCCCTGGCAGTGCTCAAAACCAGGCTGGACAGACCCTTTGGTGACATGGTCTAGTGTGAGGCATCCTCGCCCATTGCAGAGGGTTGGAACTAGATGATCTAGAAGTCCTTTCCAACCAAAATTATTCTATGATTCTATAGCAGCCTTCTAATATCTGAAGGGGCCTACAAGGACGGCAGAGAGAGACTCTTCATCCAGGACTGTAGTGACAGGACAAGGGGTAATGGGCTCAAACTTAAACAGGGGAGATTTAGGTTAGATATTAGGAAGAAATTCTTCACTATGAGGGTGGTGAGGCACTGGTACAGGTGACCCAAAGAAGTTGCGAATGCTCCATCCCAGGCAGTGTTCATAGCCAGGTTAAATAGAGCCTTGGCTGATATGGTCTAGTAGAAGGTGTCTGCGCCCATGGGAGGCTGTATGGTCAGGTGATCTTATGGTCATTCAGTCCTTTCCAACCCAAACTATCCTGTGATTCTGTACATTTGTAGTAAAGTTGTATAGTATATAAGCAGCAGACAAAGTGCTCTAGACATGAAAAATCTGAGGGCTAATGTTTGAGGATCACAGTACCACTGCCACATGCTGATATATTCTTAACAAAAATTTCAACTCATGACTGACAGAACATGTTCTGTTCACAGCAGAACAATTAATTAGCTGTCACATTGCTTTTTGGTCATGCGTGTGTGTAATTCATCATCACTTATTCAAGCGAATGGAAACCATTTTGCAAAACTCAATGTAGAAAACATATCTCTGAAATTCTTAGTCTCATAAGGTAGCCTCAAGTTTGATGCAATAATTATGTTTAGAAAATACCATGGTAATGTGTGTAGAAATAGAACAGCAAACACACATCACTGTCAATATACAAACACGACTTATTTTTAAGGGATTTGCAGACAGGTAAATGAGATGGAGATTTTGTCTGTCAACAAGGAATATAGCAAATGTGAGCTGCCACTTGTGAAAGAAAATGGATCAGGTGCACAGAAAGAGCACAGTACTCTGCTTCTTTATTGTCCAGTGTATGGCTCCGTTCTTGCTGAATGAGCTTCAAAACTAGACAGCAATAATTTTTTTACTTCCTGTGGCTTCGGTACAGTGCTTACCATCATAATACCTGAATATTCACAAATATTCTTACAAAATTAGTTACAAAACACTTGTAAAATATTGAAGTATTTTACTGATTAGTAACTCAAAAAACTATTAAAAATGATCTTGCCAAATTTGGATGTCTAACTGAATCTCCAGTTTCTTTCACCACTTACATACATTTTAAGCATTCAAAGTACTGTTGATAGTCTTTGGCTACAGCAAAGTGTGGTTATCATTACTGCAAAACACATCCATAGTCTCAAAAAAACCAAAAAAAAAAACCAACAACAAAAAACAAACACAGACCAGAAGACGCGTACAATTAGCAACCACTTGGGAAAAGTTAGATTTTAGTGACTCACCAAGGATCTCACACACACACAAAGAAACTTCAGTGACAAAGTCAGAATAAAACTCAGTTCTCCTCCGCAATGTTCAAGTGCCTCAAGCCTATGCTCATCTTTTCTTTTTTTCTGACCTCTGACTCATTCTTTACACCTACTTGGGGGTACAGAATACTGGGAATTACAGTGACAAACAAAACGATCTATCATTGTTCACTGTGATGCACCACAAATTTCACAATTTGGGGGGTAGGAAGGAGACAGGAGAAGTGTATGGAATTATAAAATTAGAACGTACAAAATCATAGGCACTTTTATTTCTAGAGCTATTTATTTTAATTCCTTCAGAAACAGCCCATTTTCACATTTTCAGTGCTACTGCCTAATTGTTCTCAAGAAGGTAAAGCAAAACTTCCCAATTCCATCACGTCATCACATTGACGGACTGACGCCATCAGAGGATCTCTGTCAATGCAGCAAGCAATGGTAGAAGTCAGGTCAGTATCCTTTATTGAGATTAATATTAGAAAGCACAAAGAGCCTTTCTCAAGTGCTTGCTTGCAGCAGAGGAAAGTGGTGTCATTCAGGGTCTGATAACTCGTTTTTTTTCCCCAAAAAAGTCCTTCATGGTTTATTTTACACAGAGATTGCAAACCAATGAAGATTAAAAAAACATGAATAAATATTGAGATGGGGAATATTTGGTAAAATTAAACTTAGATTTAGAACTTGGATGCACAAAACATTATTTTGTCAAAGTATTAATGGAACTCTGCAGCAAATTTACAGTAATGGATAGCTGTGTAGCTTACTTTTGAATTCAGGTTTGATTTGAGAAAGTTACTCATCATCAGGAATAAAAGCCAAAAGATTCTTTATGATGTTAAAATATGGTAAGCTATATTGGGAATTTGGCTAATGTTATTTTTCTTTCATGTAAGTTAAAAAATGACCAACAAACAAAAAAACTCAAAACCATAAAAACAACAAAACTACCTCACAAACAAAAAAAACCCCAAACATATTATGACTGTAAAACGTAATTTACCTGTGCTTTATTCCCTCCTTTTCTGTATGCAATTACAATCAAGAATACCCACTTCAACTACGAAAGAAGTAACAAACATCATCCTACTGGTTTAAACAAGAGCATAAACTAGCTACACTGGAGCAGACCAGAGATCTCTCTTTGTCAACAGAAGATTCTTACAGAGAAATAAGAAAATATGTTCTCTTGAACCGTCCCAATAGCCAGTGATCTGCAGTTCAAGTGCTTCCCCAAAGTGGCCCTGTATTTAATCACTCTCAATGAATTTTCTTCCTTCAATATCTGACATCTGCAATGTCTTAGCAAAAGAATTTTCACAGCTTAAATTACACACGATCTCAAGCAGGCTCAACCACCTGACACCCCTAACGTCTTATAACTTTCCCTATCATTCACAATTCACAGACCACTGTCATATCCTCCCTATACCCATCCTTTTTCGTGCTCCAGTCACAGCCCACTGCATTGAGTCCGGCTGGGATGGAGTTAACTTTACCCACAGCAGCCTTCATAGTGCCTTATATAAAAGGATTTCCAATAGCTTTGGTTATCCCTGTTACTTCTTTCTCTTCCCTTTTCTAATCTTGCTGTTTAGAAATCCAACCAGGCTGTACCAGATGGATCTTTATTATCTACAAACTTGCTGATTCCTTCAAAAAATTGTCATTTGTTTGATGCAAGACTCACTAACAAAAGCAGTGCTGGCTTTTCCACAAAACATTATCTTCCTCTGGGATGAGTAACGTTAATGTTTGTTATGATTTCTACCAATTTGCTTGCTATGAAAATTAATGATTATTGGTCAACAGCTCCTGAAAGTTCTCCTGGGAACTTTCCACTAAGTGACCTGACATCAGCCAACTTGCAGTCAGCTGGGACCTAATCAATTTTAAGTAAAAAGTTTCACGTTACATTTAGCAATTTGGTTGTTTCATCCTCAAGCTTCTCAAGAACCTTGGGCATGTGTTATCTGGTCCTGACATTTTGCTGGTTTTCCTTTAACAGATTTCTCTTACAACACTAAGATTTGACTTAAAACCTCTGAAACACTGCCTGTAAACTTCCAGCACAAGAATTTTCACCAGGTTCTCCCACAGCAAACATCAAAAAGCATCTTTTCTTTTCCTGCTGACAACTTATCTTATACGGATTCTCCTTCTAGTTCTGAGAACCTACTAGTCCTACAGGCATTCTGGGTGGCTTCAAGCTTCCAATGCATTTGTACAAATATTATTAATAATTACATTTTCTACAAGTTGCTTTTCAGATTATTTTTTATCTGCCTCAGACTATTATATTTAACTTGTCTGTTCTAGATATAAGCTCAACTTTTTTCAAGAATGCTTATTTTCCTACAAGCCATTATTACCATTCTGTTTAATTATGGCATCTTTCTTTTCATCATTTTATCTTGTTTTGATACATGGCATTGCACTTGTCTTAAGTTTGCAGTATGATGTCTTTGAATAGTCTCTATGCCACCTGCAGGGATCTACTTTATTTACTTTCCTTTTTAATATTTTTTCTGAGTGGATCTCTTAGTTTCCATTGCTCCAGTATAAATTCTGCATTATCATTGACATTGCCATTGTCATTACAGATGCTTTCTGATTACTATTTTAAAGCAGATCCCAAATATTCTTCTTCCTGGAAGAAGCTAAGAGTTGCTTTTCCTTTTCTGGTTTCTCTGTCTGCTTTGATATATAATCAAATGGTATCTGAAGAATTAATCTGAGCACCCAACCCTCATGCAAAACCTAAGCAATCTACAAACCAACATATTTCATTAATGTAGTTTTAAAATTCTTAAGATGCCACAAAATGCAAGATCTCTGAAGGGAAAAGAAGTCTTGCTGAAAGACTTCAACATTTAATTTGCTACCACCACCTTTTGAAACATAGATTTAATACATGCTGATGAGGTTACATTAACACAGTAAACTAACAGACTGTTTGAGGTATTAGTTAAAGTACCTCAAATGCCCTCTAGTTTTTTGCAAGTTTAAATGCAAGAAAAGAAAGATGGGACACGCAAAATCGTAGGGCCTATTTCTACAATGACAGAAGAATTATGAGTAGTAGTCAAAAGTAACTCTAGTTCATTCACACAGACTAGCAAGGAATATGCTAGAAAACTCCTAGAGAACTACAAGCTAAAAAACCTAGGTAGTACTAGCTCAGTAGCCAGAGTGGCTGGAGTTCAGTATTGATGCAGTACTTAAATATTTGCTTAGCTCCTTTCCCAGGATTCATAGCCTGAGAAAAATTATGTGCTACTGCAAACATGCCCTCAGCAGTACCTGAACTAGTTAGCTATGTCTACACAAAATTTCACACCAACAGGTACATAGTCTTCTAGGATAATTCTGTTTGAAAGGAACGTCAAGAGGTCATAGAGTCATAATCTGTCAATAGCATATGTTTCCTATGATAGAATGTTCTCCTGTATTCCCATCTTCCCCTTATACCAAAAGGAGTAGTTGCCAATTTTATTTCCCTTGTTGTGCTAATTTCCATTTCAAGCCTCATTTCTACTCGGGTTAGAACTTCACATATTAACAGCGGTTAACTTTTTACATCACAGATGGAATTCCCCTTGCAACTGCCAGAAGGTGAAGTAGGATGCTGACCATTAGTCATCCAGAGTAGTTTGTGGATAAGTGCTGGACAATACCTAAGAGAACTAACTATTTAGCAAAAAAGAATGATAGGTTTCTGAAAGACGGCAATGAGGCAAAGTTACCAAGAACAGAAAAAGAACTATTTCACAAAATATGCTATGAAACCACTCTAGGGATATGTTAAAGTGGTTGCCTCCCATAAAGAACAACTCAAAAGAAAATCGCAAGATAAAGTCTATGTGCCCAAATTGCCTCCAGAGACTACATGAGACATTATTATATTTTAGTTGAAACTAATCTTTTCAGACAACGCACCTAGTTTATCCACAAGCCTTTCCCCTTTTTTTTTAGCCATATGTGAACTATGGTTCATAGAAGTTTTTATTCTAGACTATAGAGAGACAAAAAGCATCTTCACACTTATGTACAAATAGATTTGATTTGACACTTCAGAAATGCACCTTCTCAGCCAACTTTCCTATTAATTGCTGCATAACACATGATAATTTTAATGCTGTATAACACATGATGATACTAATTGCTGTATAACAATATCAAGCTATATCTGTTGAAGTCTCCTAGCCTTTCAGGATATTTCTGAAGATGTTAACTTTATACTTGTTTAACTTTATATGTGGAATAAAAGCAAAGGTCAAACGATAAACTGGAAGAAGAAATCTACAGGCTTAAAGTTTGATCAAATTTAGATTTTCATAATCTTTGTATAAACAGTGACCAAATCAACAAAATCTTACTGTAACCCAATTACCAGTGAAAGATTAATTCATTTCCAGCATCTGATATTAACATCATACATCTTTCCAACTTATTCAATTTCCTTATTAAAACTGAATTTTGTAAATGAGCAAGAGTTCTGAAAAGTTCTGTTGACTCTACACTGTGTTTCAGAATTTTAAATCTGCAGTTGCCAGTTTAAGAGGTATTGAAAACCTATGAAAAAAAATCCTAGATGATAAAATAATGAAGCCTTAATATATTACAACACTGCACTGAAAATACAATTTTTTGAAAAGTAACATTGGACTGCTAAGAATAATCCAGCAAACAACGTACCAAAAAGTTACAAAGAACCAGCATGGCATTTCTTGCAAGTCAAGAGAGAAATGCTTCTCAGTTTGTCTATTATAAATTTCCAGAGAGAAGTTTTTGGATCAGAGCCCAGTCACAGGTTTGCAAACTAACAGAACATACAGAGGGGTAACTAAGAAACCTGAGACAAGAATGGTTGCTATAGGTTGTACTGCAATTAGGAAATATAATAAAAGCCTGTTGCTTTGTCTCAATTTAAGATAATTATGGTTAACTTACAGGTGTTCTTGAAAATTTCATTTTAATATTTTATGCCCTTAATTCAAGGGGAGATTATAGTAACTGTTTAAACCATTTAATAAATTAAGGGGTTTATAAAAAAAAAAATAAATCAATATAGAAACTCAATGTATTTTGTATCATGTCCCAGAGCAACAGCTTTTAAAATATGAAATAGGAGGACAGTTACAAGGCCATAAGTCATAAACAATGAGCTATTGTTAAAAAAAAAAAACAAAACTATTTTTTATTTTTACTGATGACACATGACCTAACAAGGAAAGAGTGATCTTTCCCCTGTCTATAAGCTATATTTTGGAATCTGCTGTATCTGCCCTTTGAAGTCAGTGACACTGAAAGAATAATATTTGGAATAATTACTTATTTGCAAAAACATACAAAGTTCCAGAACCTGCAGAACAAATAGTTGTAAAAACGCCAAGCCATATGTCCAAGATACAGTCATTTCTCTGTAAGTATGCAAAGACAGATATACTAATTGCAACTGATCTCACACAATACAGAACCAACAACTTTCCCCTGCAAAAGGAAATTAATGTAATAGCATGGTATGATTTCTCAGTGAGTGGATTTGCTCCAGGTGTTTTGCAGATGAACATCTGCTATCATTGGGCAGAACTTTTGAGTGGCATCTTCCCGCAACAAAAAAATCCTAATTGCAGACAGTTATCAACCTCCGCAAAACAGCAAAACTATGCATTACTGCAATATATTCAGTCTAAGAATATACAAAGTAGTGAACTTTGACATATCAAGCTGGTCTCTAAAATCACCTTAAAACAATTTTTAAACATATTAGTTACTGTCACTGTCAGTTGCTACACTGAACTCATGACTGTTGCAAATTCTGCCTAAAAAACTGGGCAGTAGAAAGTTAAACTCAATAGACTACTAGAAACCATCAGAAAGAGGTAGGACAAGCCAGGTCCAAAACAGGAAGAAGCAGCTCTTCACTAGCAGATAGTAAGTAACCTGCCCTGTCAAAGGAAGTTGTGGATGCAAGAAGTTTAAATAATTTCAAAGGGAAACTGGGCAAAGGAGGAAGTGCTCATAGATTGAAAGGGAGACTGAACAAGCACTTATAACTAAATAGCTAAACAACATTAAGAAGTTGCGTGAGCTGGAAACAGGTGGAAGCTGAGAGAATGTAGGAAGGTGGGGGGAAAAGTATCAGATGTTATCATACTTTTATTTTTCACTGGCCTCTGATTACGGCTACTTTCTTCGCGCCCCCCCCGATCTTTAATGCATTTAATTGTACATTAGCTCTTGCAATGGACGGGAAGATGATAAGCAGCAACTTATGATTACTCGTTTTATTGATTTTTCCCTTGGTGTGCTGCTTCTTTTCTTTTTTTTTATTGAGACACTGCAATAACTGGCACATGCATAGGACAGATAGAAAAGGTTCTAACCCACCTTTTGGTCCCCCAAAAAATGTTTACTACGCCATCTTCAAGTCAAGGTTGGAAAAGATACTGAACTGATAACAGATGTTAATCTTGACCTTCGACAAAAGAGATTAGAGACAGAGCAGTAAATTAAATGAACCCTTAATCTGAGCCGTTTTTATGCTTTTATACTAATGAAACTCACAAGTTACTTCATCATTTGTGTAAGAACAGTTTACCAAATTAAGTGTAAATTCCTAACTCTACCTCTGCTATTGAAAGCTGAAGAAAAGATTCTTAAGAAAATACAGTTAAGGGGAATGAAAATACAATAAAGACCTAGAAAAAGCAGCAGTAAGGACAAATGAGTAATAGCACCTGCAGCTACTTAACTTTCATTAACCTGAATTAAAACTCACTGTGTTGTTCTGAATAATGAGAGTTCCCAAGGCATGTTTACAAATGATACCAAATTGCGGTAACCAGATAGTACACGCAGGGGCAGGGCTGTCATCCAGGGGGACCTAGACAAGCTGAATGAATGAGTGAACAGGAGTCCTATGAAATTCAACAGCAATATAACAAAGCCCTGCATCTGGGAAGGAAGAGCCTCCTGCAATTATACAAGCTGAGAGCTGCTTTTCTGAAAAGGATGAAGGGCTGAACACCAGCCTGTCGTGCTCTGGCAGCCAAGGCAGCCAACAGTATGCTGGTCTGCATTCACAAAGGCCCAACCCATCAGACCAAGGTAAATGACTGCCTCGTCTGCTCAGCATTTCTGAGACCATACCTAGAACAGTATATTGAGTTTTGGGCACTGACAGACATCAATTAAATGGAGCAAGTTCAGCAAAGGACCACAGGACTGGAGAAATCCTGTGAGGAGAAGCTGGGGGAGCTGGCTTCGGCCACCCTAGAGAAATTATGGCTTTTGGGAGTACCTATCAACAGTCTGCCAGAGTCTAACAGGGGGCCATCAAGACAACAAAGCCAGGCTGTACCCAGCAGCGCCTAGTAGGAAGATGAGAGCCAAATGTTGAAAGAGGAGACATTCAGACTAGATATGAGGAAAAAAATTCTCACTATGAGGACACACAAGCAGTGGGACAAGGTGAAGCAGAGTGCACAGAAAGGCTGTGCAGTCTTCATCCTCAAGGGTTTTCTAGGCCAGATTGGATGGCACAATATAATAGTACAGGAAATGGAAGAAGATTGATCTGGACTTCAAGACCAGACCAGTAAGAACATCACAACAGCCACATTCAAAGTTAGTCCCATTCAGCTTGACCTTTTCACTTTTATGCTTGCTAACCTCCTCTTATGTCCCACAGGCACTTTCTTTAATTTCAATCTAATTTAAATTAATTTGGAGCACTATTCTTGGCTTCATTTAGTTCTGAATAATGCTGCCTCTATTCTTCAACCTGAAGAAGAGATTCTATACTTGTCATTTTACTTCCTTCTTTACTAAGCCATCCAGTACTATTTCCTAAAGGTTTTAGGTTCACTCTTTGGCCTGCCATGACTGCAGTCCCACAACTATTTCCTTTACTTTCACTAAAAGATTTTCATATAAAGAGTTTTTGCTACAGGTAATTTTTATTCAATATTGGTGCGCTGCAAGTATAATCAAGGACAAAATAAAAATTCACAAAGGTCATTAAGCCAGCTCCACTCCAACTCCAACTGACACAAGGGTATGCAGTAAAATATTCCAAAAGTATCATTCCAGGTTTTCCAAATGTATAGACTCTGGCCAAAAATCTCTAAGTAAATATGTTTCGCTTGATCTGGAAATTATATGCCTGCTTTTATTTCTAATAGTCCTATTTCTAACCTGGAGACCAGGCATGTGAAAGCTTAACACTACAACACATACTCCTTTTGAATTCTCATTCTAACTGTGCTATAGGAAAGAAATAAAAATGCTACCACTTTAAAGCAACAGCAAAGAGACTATATACCACTCCTTATCATCTCCTGCAAGCTAGATACTGTGGCACATACAACAGAAGATACAACTGCTAATCAAAATAAAACCCAGAAAAAATAAAGTATGACATTACAAACAGTACGCATGCTTATTTAAAGCAGCAATCTCTTTGGCCTAATCTAGTTACATACTTTCGTCTTTTTTAAGAGTCTGCCCACAGCAGATAAACACACAAACCTTCTTGTGCTGTACCAGCTGACGTCAGCAGTCGCTTAGGAACAGCATTTGGTGCAAAAGTGGTAGTACTGAAACTATGTTTACAATTGAAAAAGAATGACAGTACGCAGTGCTCACTAGTGCTTCAGGAAAAGAGATACAAAATTAGCAATAAAAACTGTAAAAGATCTTTTCTAAAACTTCATGGGATTTTAAAATCATATTTATTTGCTTATATATCTTGCAGTAAATACCAACAGTAATAGATTTATTTTTCTCTATCTTAAATAGTAGAATTTTCACTCTCACCCACCCACACCCCCCCCCCAAAAAAAAATAGTCATTAGTTTTGGAATGCAAGCTTTGAGCTTCTTTCACTTCTGTTTAATCTGTAAACAAAAAATCAAATCCAGTAACAACTTCATTGGGTAACTGTTTACAAGGACAAAGCCCTGTTGTCCCCACAGCAGGGAAAAGAAAGATCTCACAAAACAACCTACACCAGTAGAAAGAATCATCCCATCACTATTTTCTAAATAGTCAAATATTTAGAAAGTTTAGCATTTAAGGAACTTAGAAGTGCTCTACTTTAAATAACCCCCTACAAAAAGTATTCTGAAGACTCTCAAGAATAACCAATATAAAACTATACAGCTGTTAGTGATAGCTTCCCAAATAAACTTCATTTTACAGTTGCAGAATTTTAATTTAGAAAGAACATATGTGAAAGCCTTATGTACAGGTTTATTTATTCATTGAGAGTAATTTACAAATAAAGCCCAAATTTTGAGTAGCCTGATACTTTCCGTTCCATAACACCTTGTGTTCTAACCACATCTTATACTTCTGGAAATCTACTGAAGAAGAGGAATTAAAAAAAAAAAAAAAAAGAAAAAAATCATTAAAAGGCATAGTTTGCAAAAGCTCAAACCCCATTATTTAATGTTAAGTGCTAGATTTATGTATTACATCTCTAGTAGGCATCCCCCAGCTTAAGGCTATGGAAATTAGGAAGTTTTCTCAACAGATCTGGGCCTAATAGGAATGTGCTGCAATGTCAGACATCATAACAGAGAGAGTCTGTACTGTGCACTCACATTCCTCCTGCTGGATCTGAAGGAATATGAAGGCAGAAGCAAAAACCAGAATGGCAAAAAAAAAAAAAAAAAAAAGACACTGCAGAGAAGAAAACTGAGCAAGTCAATACTACAAAACCCAGAGTGCTTATTTCCATATTCTTCTGACATATTTCTAACATGAAACATCACACTCAATAGTCACTCTCAATCCCTGAACTGTAATTAGTTACTCAGACATGAGAAACTGTGTATGCATTTACCACAGTTTTTTGCTGTGCACATCTCAAAAAAAAAAAACAAACCAAAAACAAAACCAAACCTCTAACTCGTCCTTTAAGCTAACATAAGAACTATTATAAATTTGGGTAGACTAACTGGAGCATAAGTTATATCAAGTGGCAGTGATCAAAATCAGAAAAATTTCCTTTTCACCACACCAAAAGAAAGCCACCAGCCATATGCAAAATGGAAAAAACCTATAAAAGACAGTAAACAGGGATAATCCTCTATTTTCAAATATTAAATTCCTGACATGCAAACAGTTTTACACAATTCATCCCCAAGTTCTCCAAAACCAAGACAAGGAAAAGGAAAAAGGAACATCTGCTCTGAAGCAAATAACGCGTGGTTTCATTTCTCTGTGTTTTTTTGTCTGCTACTGAGTGGAAGACAGCTGTTTCTGTGATTTCAATGTAACCCTAGAGAATATTGTTTCTGGACAATGTCTAGAAGTAATCTGGGCCAATAATAGCTATTTGACCCCAAACTGAAACGTTCTGACACCAGCCAAAGGTCTAAGTAGTTTATCTAGAAGTCAAGCAGATAGATCGTAAGAAAAAATTTGCTCTACTAAACTCAGCAAAGCCTTCCTCATTGACTCTGGTATAGTTCAGAAATTGCTCTGGCTTGCTTTCTGATTTATATTCCTGTACATGGACTCTGCATTTCCAGGATTCTGAATTTACTTCCCATCACACCTCCTACCATGACAGCCAAGAACTGGGCTGCCAGTTTGCTAATACCCTTGGGGAGCAAGGCATCATTTTTCTGCTGCTGTATCTGGAAACTATTGAGGTGCCGTAGGAAACAGCTAGCTGTTCAAACTGCTACACTTCAAGAATTTTTGAGTTCAACTGCGCTTAAATGGACAGCACCAGCAGGAGACTCTGTTGTCCAAGGCTCATTGCTGGTAAATATCCCATAGAGAGACATTCAAAAGCCATCTGGATAATCTCTTATATACAACTTGTGATAGGAGGCAAAGACCCAGAAGCAAATGACCAGTTGTTACCAAAAATGCAGCCAATGCATTAAGCACAGAATTCTAGTTAGAATTACACTCCTTATAATGCCAATTTTGTACCCCATGAAGAGGTAAGACATACTGGGAGATTGATTTTGTTGTTATTCTAATAACTGGTCTTGGAAATTACCAAGTTTTAAGTGTCTTTTTACCTTTTTCACCCTCTCCTTCATAAATGTTAGCTACTTAATTAAAAAACCAAACAAACAAAACCCCACCTCACTGCTGAAATAGACAACATACAAATAAACAATATAATAAGTGATTAACATACAATCTAATCTGCAAACAAAACATGAACTTAGAGATACAATGAGAAACATACTTCACTCACACATAAGTTACTTTTCTTAGAGAAGAAAAAATGAGGAAAATGAGTTGGCATCAATGATAATAAACCCTTAGGCTTTCTGGTCATTCTGAGACAAGAAATTCTATGAAAATTCATCTTTCCCCTGAAAAGCAGGCTTCTTCACTGTCCATTTTACTATTCAGGCCTCCTCAAGAATAGACAGTGACCTATTCTACTTTCAAACAGGTACAACACAAAATAAAATACCAGTGAAACAACTTGCTTTCACATCCTAGCAACAGTGGTAAAGCATCCCTCATACTATGTCAAAATTTGTTCAAGTGCCTCCTTCAAAGAAAGGCCATTGCCATTCCCATTTAGTAGTCTTTTACAAACAAAAATGTTATAGTCTACTGCAAGAAAGGCACAGGGTATAAATAAATCAGCCAATGAGACACCATTTCATTTATCTTGGAGCTGTCATCACTAGACAGCTTGTTTCTGTAACAGGTAAAGACTAAAGAACAGTAAATTAAAACCTACAACATGAGAGGAAATACACTGGCATGTTTCACTACGTAGAAGATCATCTTCCCAAAACTTGAGTAAAATATCCCAACAAGAAATATCCCAACAAAATATCCAACAAGTAAAATATCCCAACAAGAACAAGTAAAGACTAAAGAACAGTAAATTAAAACCTACAACATGAGAGGAAATACACTGGCATGTTTCACTACGTAGAAGATCATCTTCCCAAAACTTGAGTAAAATATCCCAACAAGAAATATCAGAACAGTAAACACACTTTTCCAAAAAAAGGGGTAAGTATCTTTCTGAAGAGCACAAATGGTGAAAGCCTTGGAACTTCAGTCTTATGACTAGGTTACCTGGCAACTTGCAGTTGCAAGCTCTAAATGCCCCATCTTCCTTTATTTACAGGATTCGTTCCATCTGCCTTCTGTGGCTTCTTCAGGTTTTTTTTGGTGTTTTTTTTTTTTTTTTTTTTTTTTTTTTTTGTAACCAGGGTGCTAGTAGAGTCTCTTTGCTGGCTATTTATTGTCATAAAAATTACAGGAAATTTATTAATTGAGGTGATTGTCCTCTGTCAAAAAAGCCAATGAATTCAAAGATGCTAGGGATGGATGATCACATGACAAAATAGTACTTGAATTGAACTGTCTAATGTGTGCACACATACACATGTACATGCACACACATAAATTTGTGTACATTTATAAAGTATTAGGGCCATAATTTAATACAAGGTTATATTGCTGATAAATTCATCTATAGAAGTAAAACCAAAAAGAAAGTCTGAAAAACAGACATCTGTGGTAAGGGAACAAAAATCATTTATGAAGTCCAGACATTTGACAGCATGAGACAGTGTCTTTTATTAGTATTTAACAGGAAGATAAAATAGGATACAGGATATTATTTCCTAAACACTTTGTGTCCCGTAACATAAACTTTAGGGATACATTTGTTTAGCTAAAAGATATATGTTAGCTTCTTGTAAGGACTATGATTGCAAGAAGTAGTGCAAGTTCAGGACCAAAGCTTTAACAGTGAAAGATATACTGAGAAAACTCAACTTGGAATTCACAAAAATTAATTGGTTAAGCGTAGAAAAGCTACTTCTAAAAGACATGCTGATTCATTTGCAGAATGGAACAGTTCAATTGAGTTACTCTTCACTGAAAAAAACAAACATATTGGTGCTTAAAAAAAAAAGTGATGTGGAAACTTGTTATTACAAACACCATAAGACTGACTCACACTAGTATGTTTAAACAATGTTAACTCTGACTATCACTCTTTAACAGTTTCAATTAGTTGCCTCAGGACACAGAAACTGAGCTGCTACTTTGCAAGCTAGAAAATGCAGTTTCTCAGTGCGTATAAATGATTACTAAAAAATGACTACAACAGCTTAAAGAAAAGCATACTGTACAGTTCATATAGGTTATGAAACTAGGCAGTTTTAAATGCAAAAATGAAAACACTAATTAAATTTCGAAGTTTTTTGATGGTATTTTTGACATTAATAGTAATTTTGCCAATATAAAACAATTGTGAAGCTGCTTTGAAGTTATGAGATTTTGGTACGAAAGTACAGGTCATTTTACAATACCACACTTTGTAACAAGTCAGTCATTAAATACACAGATCTGAAAAGGGGGTGGGAACACCACATTTTATGAATATTAAGCATTCTATTCCCTTTGTTTCTTTTTATAAAAATTTATAATTTCATGGTATATGGATTTACTTTTTCTTATTTTTATTTTTACCTTTGAAGTAAATGTTCTAACAATCATTACTAAGTAATCAGCACAGCAGAATGCAGCAATCCTTCAATCAAATAAAAACAATAAAGCTATATAAATCATTTGCAATAAGTTATGGAATGAACAAAAAAAATCCACATCAGTTCACTAAATAATATTCATGATAATCTCAATATTCTTTGCTTTCATATTGAAATTTTGAAACATTTTGGACATGCTGTTGGAGTTCTCTGAAAAAATACTCAGAAGTACTATCTTTAAGCATTTGGGCAGAGTAAGGATTTTTAATAAGCTTTATAAATGTTCCAAGAAATAATTAAGTCTAATAAATACAAATGCATTACAGCTTTTTTAGCATTTTAACACAGCAACAAAATCTGTAAACTTATTGTGAATCACGCTACATTAAATACCAATACAGTCAAACACCTAAGAGATTCTGAAATTGCTTCTGCTTGATGTTTCTGACCAAGCGATAAAAAAGTACTCTTTCATTTTCCTCAACCCATACAGGACTGTAACTAAGGTAATTAATTAATTAAATCAGCACACAGTACATTTGCATTGAGAACAAAGCCTTCAGCATACAAGAATGATAAGGTTTTGACTGGAGGCCACCACATAATGCAGCACAGAAAATAAGGGAAGGAAATTGGATTAGAATTGCTTAGTCTGGCCTTGGGTTATATCCCTGTCAGCATTGACCATACACCGAAAACACTGGCTAAATTTTACAGAACATTCAATTTTTGACAGCTTGGACAAAATATTTTAGCCTTTTGGGCTACTTTTCCAAATGTTCAATTATCAAAAGATTAATTGCAGAATGGAATTCAACACAAAATAGTCCCCTCCATGTTCACCCAATTTCCCAAGCAGGTTTCAGTGTGCTGCAGATTGTCTCAGCTCTATCATTAGCAGCATTAGATATAGCTGTTTTAAAGCCATCACGAATAGTAGTCACCATATCCCTTTTCTTGAGGTGTTGTAGGGTCATTATATCTTTTTTCAGTCATTATAGTGGATGACTGCTAAGGGTCCCTCTTACACTTTTCAAAAGCGCTTGTAAAACTGTCTCCATCAACGAATAATTCCCTTCAACTATTTCTTGCAATGTATGCCTAATAATGTTTCCAGTTGAAAAGTCTTTGTACTACTTTAGCTCTGCAGTATATTTCTGCAAACTAGCCATACTTACAAGAACATGCTCTGGGAATTCCAGTGACAGAAGACCCTGCACATCCTTCATACTTCATGCAGCATCATCTAGATGATCTAGATCAGATTATCTTCTACAATCACTATCAAGTACATAAAGCCCAAGAATTGCTAAATCCTTATTTTGACATAATAATAAATAGCAACAATAATAGTGTTGTAACTCCATCTTCTGGCTAGGAACAACTGGTACGGAAGATTAAAAAAAAAATAATAAGAAAAATCAAGCAAACTCAGCATGACATCAAGCTTTACTTACAAACCTTATGCTTTTATAGTTGTGTTTCTCTCCAGTTTATCATTCCTTTCACTTCCCTCTCACTCTTCCTGGGTTTGAGTTAAATCTTTGCCAAGCATCTTTATAATCCACATTTTTTTTTGTTTAAAAAAATGCGAACTTAATTAAGGGCAGATTTCTGCTTTATCTTCCTGAACATTATATTCTTTAAATAAAATAAAATATGTGATGAGAAACTGTCCATGTATTAGAAAAGCATTATTAGTTGCATGATGAAAGATCTAATATTTCAGATTCTATAAAGGGATAGAGCTGACAACTCAAAGCAGCAGGACTGCAGGTGTTTTCACAATATCTGCTCTTTGATCATAAACCTCCAACATCCGGTAGAAGAAAATTCAAAAAGTTCACAACATAAACAGATACCTGATGTCATTTGTAGGTACTCCTCAGCAGATTAATTTATTCAAAAGCTGAAATGGGACATGCGGTGCACTCGGTTCCATTTCTCCACTCCCTATCCCTTCTGCAAATAATGATCATTGTAGCTAATGCCTTTTACACTGGTGAGTACTGGGATGATGGACAGAAGATAGAACCAAACACCTTTGTAAAATGAACACACCACATACTATGAGTTATCATGAAAGGAATAAGTGACGTGATTGGATTGCACAATTTCATATTATAGAAAATTGTAAACCTGATAGAACTCTGAAGCTGGCAGGAACAAAGTCATGGGACCTATTTGTCCCATGAAATTCAGTCTGGTCTTGAACTATTAAAAAGAAACTGTCATTTTGATCACATTTTCCTTTTTGTTGCTGTCACATGTGAATTTTCAGCAACATGAAAATTAAGAGCCAAGAAGGGTTACTGCAAAGGGCTGGACTGAAGTTTCTTAACTTCAGCAACTTATTTTATCGTAAATCTCAGGTATCCCCAAAGAAGTGGGCAGAAAAATCATCAAAATACCTCGAAGTATCAAAGAGGGACAGGAGCATTTCTCAACTCAGCATGAGAAGACTTCCACTTGTATAATCTAAGGGAATAGCTTTTCTTCTCTATGGTATTACATATTTAGTCCTGCAGGTGGAAGCACGATGGATTGATGAGAGTCTAAGATTCATAAGGTGACTCACAAAAGTGTTATTACAGTTTTATGATATTTCATTTTACTTAACTCTGAAAATAATGAAGAATTTTCAGAAAAACAAAGCACTGTTTTAAATGAGTGCCAAATACCTAGATATTAGGAACAACCTGATTCACATGCATCCTCTACCAGTTCACTCTGTTCTCACAAGTGAATGCAGTATGATTTTGTCTGTTAACACACAATCGTAAGTTGTTTTTTAAAAGAACCCTCTGCCCCATGTACTGTACAACTCTAACTTAAATATCCAAATTGCACCTTTCCATTCAAGGTCTTTTCTGAAAACTTTGTGTATAATGTTATATGCAGGCATGATACCACACCTGACTGGAATTGCTTAATATCTGGCATTTTAAGTACCTATTTGCCATATTTCTGCTATCCAATGTTGAAGTATTCTGTTTCTTTAACCTCAAGCGGACAAACACAGAATATACAGTACACTCAAGACATAGAAAAAATATAGAGGCTTTTTGGTGTGAGGGGATGCTATTTTGACTGATTTATTGGGAAGTTCTAACACATCCATTCTTTACACTGCAGTGCCATTAGTTCTCTTAAATCAGCACAACTTGGCATTGCAACAACAAAGGAGCAGTCCTGCCTTTCCTCAGCGGCTTATTCCCGTCCCTGTGTTGCTCCCTCCCTCATGCAGCAAAAGCATTCATGCAGACACGTGGCAAGGAGCTACAAAAAGAACTGATTACTTTTAACATGGATTAGTTCCCCAATTTAGTTCACTGTGTAGTCTCATGAATGCTTGTGTCAGCACAAAAGGGGATGGTGTCAGGGCAGGAACAAGCAGGCAATGCTGGGAAGGACCACTCCTTTCAATGGAAGTGCCACTAACCATTCAGGGAATGGGAACATTTGAGTAGGAGCATTCATATTAGAAAGGATATGTCCAAAGGTCAAAAAAAAAAAAAAAAAAAAAAGAAAAAAAAAAAAGAAAAAATTCCTTTTCTGTGCCTACAAAAGAATTGCTTTAAATTGGACACAGTTCTTAGCATCAGAAAATTATCATGCTCCAACCTCAGAGATCAAAATTTTAATCAGGATTTGCACTGCAATTTTGCCTCCCAGTACACAAAAGCTGCTGTTGCACCACCCATTTTAGTTAGCTCTGCTGCTGGTAAAATCAGAAAAAAAAAACAAAAAAACCCAAAAAAACCCAAAAAACCGGTGGGGAGGAAACCACCAGAACATCAAGGAACAATGAGGAAGACTGGGGAAAAAACCAGAAGATATCAGACACAAATACAAGAGCTCACCATTCTAAATGAAATTAAATAAAAGTAGGGAGGTATAGAAAACTGATATCACTGTATTACTTGACTTCAAAAGCCATTGAAGTCTTGGCCCCTAAGGTGCATCTTAGCAAAAAACACTTCTTCTAAACAGCTACAGTGCACAGAGAACAATGTTTTAAGTCAAAAATGTTTATAAAAAAAACTACCCCAGAAGAAAAATATAAGGGGATATGAAGACAGAGAATAATCACCTGAACTAATCTAAGGCAATGAAAAGGAGGAACATTCTCTCCATTCCACAGGATTTTAAGGAACTTTTCACTCTGTTGATTAAGGACTCAAATTCTATGTGGATACCAAACACTGAGAGAAAGCCTGACACTGGAGAAACTGGAAACAAGTTACTTACTTGGACACAGACAACAAATAAACAGTGAAAATCACAAAATAGTAAAGGAAAACTTGTAACATGCCAGGAAAAATGAGGGATGGCTAAAGCATTCCTCTCTGTAATTCCTCCTAGCTTTTACTCTCCTGTAAAATCCAAAACAAACAAAGAAGCCCAAAGAGGTTTACTGCAGCTGAAGATGTGATGTGCTGGGGTGGAGCTGTAGAGAAACCTCCTATTCATAGGAAAGAAGGAGATTTTAATATCACGAGAAAGGGGCTGGTGAACAGAAGTAAGTCTACATCATTTCATCTATTGGTCTTAAGGATGACAAGGAAACAAACAAGAGAAAAAAAAAAAACCAACACCATACATTACTAGCATAGATGGTTTGAAAACAAAAATACTTGGAAAAACGCTATTCAAATTAGACAATGGGAATAATACTGTTTTTTAAAAGACTGCACATCTTAGGTGATTCCAATGATCACTTAGATACATAACTATATGATGAGAAAATAAAACAAAGGAAAAAAACCCTCTGTGTTGCACAGAAAAATATGAAAATATTCCTGATGAACAAACTTATCTATGCAAGGTGCTCTGCCCGCTGGCCATTTTAGCTACATGCATAAAGAAGCAATGGACTATCAGTCACTTTCTTGATGTTTTCAGTGGAATTTTCTACAAAATACTTCAAGCGTAAGAGTTGCAAATAACATTTTACTGATTCTTTTTTAAAAATCAAATCAGAAGAAGATGGAAGAGACCTTAATCCCTTTTCTTCTTCATGGCACCCATCTATCTGGTTCTAAAAGTTACAGAACTTACAGTATTAGAAAAGTGGATTTAGGAAGTAAGGAGACTGCAACAGATATAAACCAAATGTTTCCCCAGAAACCATGCAAAACTTCAAAGACTTTGCTAAAAAAGAATGCGGTCCCTTACTGCGGTGCCTGAAAGATTAAACAGCCACATAGTGTCCTACGATGCTGCAGTTCAATCTGTTACTACTGTCTTTCATGAAACATGTATGGATACAAAATATCAGTACAGACATTCAGAAAGGAACAACTGAATATTGTCAGCTCATAAAAGCACTTTGAAAATGGCTAAAAAGTGCCAGAATGAAGATAAAATTCAGATCATTAGACAATATCAAAAGTTATGCAAAAAAAAAAAAAAAAGTGTGTGAATATTTAATTCCCATTTACATCACTGAAGGAAAACTGACAAGGCTTACAGGCTAAAATACTAAATGAGGATAAAACAAAATATTCAACATGGTTAATGCATCTGTGAGGATGGTAAGGCCCTGGCGCAGGGTGCCTAGAGAAGCTGTGGCTGCCCCATCCCTGGCAGTGCTCAAGGCCAGGTCGGACAGGGCTTGGAGCAACCTCGTCTTGTGGAAGGTGTTCCTGCCCCTGGTAAAGAGTTGGAACTAGATGACCTTTAAGATCTCTTCCAACCCAAACGGTTCTGTGAATTTCTGACTCTACTACATAACTTGCAGGCATTGCCTTAAAAAAAAAGGCAAAGTTACTGGACGTGCACTCATGGAACCCAGCAGTAACCTAATGACACCATAACCTCCATTTTAATGTTCAAAATTGAAGGGATAAAGAAGATTCAGGACAAAATTCACAGTTAAAAATTGAGATTTCCAGATCTTGCTGTGTCAATATTTAAATCCCAATACTCATCGACTTCAATGGTAAAAATTCATAACTTGCAATTGAACTAATATGAATACATACCAGATAAAGCACATACCAAGCAGTGGTCACATTCAATGATGTGTTAGTGAGGTTGGACAAGTAAGTCAAGCTATTTTGAACTAGCAGCAAATACATTTACTCTTTGTTTCAAATGGCATCCCAGTGCTTTAACCATCTTCACCCACACATGATTTATTCTTCTTTTCTTTGTTCGTTTTTTGGCGGGGTTTTTTGGGGTTTGTTGGGGTCTTTTTTAATAGAATAAAATTGAAGACAATGCCATACAAAGATCCCAGGCCATATAGACAGTGATCAGCATTTGAAATGCAACCCCAGTGGCCAGCTAACCATTGATGACACTGGCCTACAGTGTGAAAAATGTCCTAAATAGATGGGCTGCCAGAGTCTTACAGCCAAGTCAATCTATCAGAAATGTGCAGAAGCAGAGATATGCAATCTTTCTAAGCCTTGCATTCAGGGATGCAGGAAGGGGGGGGAGGGCGGTGCTGGGAATGGTAATGGAGGAGGATGGAGAGTTTGGTTTGGAGTTGGTTTTTAGCTACTGTTAGAGAGGGTTCCTTGGGATGTTTTGAAAGGGTGGGAAGATTTGGTGATTTGCTTGGTTGTTTTAATTTTTTCTCCAGGAGCTTTGCATATAGACTTCTGATACTAACACAGCTCTAACAGATGATCTGTCACAGTTTTTCTTATAACAAGAAAGAAAATGCACGGGTTTTATACAGAATTCTTCCAAAATAATTTGAAAATCCTAGTATTCAAGTGCTTATAAGTATTTAACAAAGTTTCACATAATCATAGGAACACAAGTGTATTCTGTATTAACCTTGACATTTTAACAAGTTTAGCCTTTAACTATGTACTATAATACTAGCTTATTAAAATCTAAGTTTATTCATGTGTTTGCCTGTGCAACAAAACAAAACAAAACAGACAAACAACAAAAAAAAAAGTAAAACCACAAACACTTTTGGTTAAACCTGATGGTCACTGCATGGCTTTTCCTTAAAAACTAATTAGCCATAGCTAGCCATAAGGCAATACCCACAGTAATCACACACATCAATATTAAATCAGCTACTGTGAATTTGTTTACAGTTTTTAAGTGAAATGCAGAAGACATGATGATTTTCTGAGATAAAACACACACAGCTTTCAACACTAACTGGTTTATATTAATGTAACCACTGGAAGTTTCTGAATTTTAATCAATGCAGAAATAAAGTATTTAGAAAGAGAATGGCTTGCTTTAGAGGTTAAACCTCAGGTAACATTAATTCTGAAAACTATATTTTAATAAGTAACATGGAAGAATACTTCTGTATAATTGCTGGAAAAGACAGTGGTATCAAACAGGGGTGAAACTTCCATAGTACTTAATTATGGTAACTAAGGAAGATCATTTTCATACAGATCACAAAAATTTGATTATAGGTCTTTCAGAATCAAGCACAACGACAATGTTCTTTGGGGAAGTAGGCTGGAGAGTTTAAATAATTTTTCAATTTATCCTTAAGTAGCAATTTGCAAATTCTCCTGAGTGCCACAGCCACAGTCACAACCCAACAGTTTGAGCTGAAGCCAGTCTTTTCCTTTGTAACAGTAGAGTTCAGCTTGCAACACTATCAAAAATAAAAGAACTGTAAGCTAATTGCTGGCAAGTATGACGCAAGCAGTTTCCTAGGTAACAGCCCAAGTTGCTGAAGTGCCTGATCCAGCATTTCCTCATCTGTTTGCACTCACACCAGCAGTCTGACAATGTAGTCACTGCATCCTGTTTCACTCAGCAGCCAGCGAAACATACTGAGCTTAACCCTTGACTAACATCTTTGCAGTTAACCTGCCCTATCTATAAATTAACTTTTACAGTGATGTTTTGTGTACACACTTTTAATTTTCTCACACCTTTGCAGTAGCTCTCTACACAGCATTTTCTTTTTAATTAAGGAAAACATAAGAAAATATCTTCTAAAATTAAAATACATGTAACAGATCTTTTAATTTGCATTTGTGCTACTGAAAGTTTCTGCCTCAAATTAAACTTAAAAAAAACACCAAAAAAACCCAAAACAACTAGTCACCTGCAGATTTTACAAAAAAACATGGAATTACCTGTAGCTCTGATTTTAACTTTATAGTTCTAGAATTTTCCTGATTTTATACTCTAGACAAAGTAAATTAGATACAAACATAAAGAGGATCTACCAAACTACTTGTCATTCACTTCAAATACATGCGGATTCATATATAAGTAGAAAGCATGCTTTAACAATGTATCACAAACCAGTTACTGCATACACCAAGGAAAACAAAAATCTCATTTTGAGCTAAAAAGATGTGGAGAGCACGGATCTCATCAGTGAGCTATATCGCAGGGAAACTGCAGATTCTAAAGCAAATAAAAAAAAATTATCAAACATTAATTTAAAAATAAAAATGCAAATTATGCCCTTTTTCTAAATATATTGCACAAAGAATGATTTTATGGGTTATTTTTAAATATTGATTTGAATTTGGTCATTTCAGGACATGAATAAACATGAAACAAACTATTTCCAGCACAGAGCTTTTATGTGCAGACGGCAGTGCTTATCTGGTATAAAACACAAACGTTTTCCTGTACTATGGAATGGTTGTGGGGCACAAACAAAGCAAAAAGGCAAGATAACTATTTTGCTTAAAAATTCTGGGCAGTGCTTCACCAAACCAAAATGCACATGAAATTTACTGCTGAAAAGAGTCTGCCACCTTCACTGACTGATCTACCCAGTGCAATTTTTAGTGGGAAATCCCCGAAGGTGTTCTGAAAGACAGATGACAGCCAGGACAACCAGTCATGGCAGCTTCCTGACCACTAAAGAGAACTAGGTATCAAAAATGTGAAGGTGAAAATAAGAGGTGATGTTAGGGACTTCTCAGAAAAGCTTACTAACTCAGAATGCCAGTTAGAACTGCTCTAAAAGGAGATCTAAACCAGTCCTGATTTTCCAATAACTGGAAGGCCCATTCTTTCAAATACATCATGGATTTTCCAGTTTCTTGGGATGCATTCTTGGCCAAATCTAGTATCATAACTTACCCATATTCCAAAACACAAAATGTGAGGGTTTAGGCCAAGAGGCTCAGGGGTCCAGACAAAAGACTGGCCCAAGTTAAAACTCCAAAAAACAGCATGCAGGTAGGCACTGGCAACTATACTTATGCAGAAAATAAGAAACAAAGAAAGGGCTATGTGTTTACACAATATGACTGATACTCTGGCTTAGTCAGCAATTAACTACTTGTTAGCATCTCAGCGATGTTTTTCTATAAATGCAGGTGTTCCCATCAGCAGGCTTTTCTACTCTATTAGCAGTTTCCCTGTGCATCACTTCCTCCCATACACCTGCAGTCCTCTTTGTTCTGATGTTGCCGTAGGGATATAGTATGTGAGAAGGCAAAAAAAAAGAAATGTTTTCTTTATAAAAAGACAATTTTTTTCAACTAAATGGAAAGCCAGCTCAAAAAAAAAAAAAAAAAAAAAAAAAAGGAAAATTAGTCTAGTATGTGGTCATGTAAATTCCAGAAACAGATCAGTCGGCTTCAGGGATGAAGAGGCAATGATAGGCAGAAAACCTGTGATGACATAAGGCATGTTGTGGAAAGCAAATATCACTGGAGGGGAAGGAAGAAAACCAGCACAGTGTAATGAGACTATTGCTGCAGTGTTATGCTGGGTTATAAGAGATTCCCACCTCAACTCTATTCAGCAATGGATCAGGGAGTCCTGAGAGAAATCATGAGCCACATGACAGCTTTAGGTTATGGCATCCAAAGTTCAGACAGGTTCTCCAAAACTGAAACATAAAATGCTTGCTGAGGACACCTTTGAAAAAATTAGGGTTTAGATGCCTGAATTAGAACCAAGTGAAAGAACATCCACATACAATTTCTCTGTCAGAGACCACTAAAAAATACTTATATCTAAATATGAGCACAGGCACCAAGTGATAACCACTTCAGTTAAGTGACTGATGTCTAACACCACCATTTTGCACAGAAGGCTAGCTTCTACAGGGCTTGGAAGTCTACCCAAATACTGATGATTGAGTATTTTTGCAATGGTCAGAATTGTTACCTGTCTTATAGCAATCCACCAACTACAGAATCCACCATCACAACATATAGTTTTTCTACAGCTGCCTCCTCCTATACTCTGACTGGGACACAAGAATGAAAATACAGCTCTGTTCATCAAGCTAGACAACTCCCAAATAATGCTCATGACAAGAGACATGCAGGGAACTCACTGCTCTTTTTTTACTCTGGCTTTTCCTGGCTTACCCCTCTTCCTGAAATCTGCAGGGGTACCACTGCAGAACACCTCAAAAAGTGAAGCACAGCTGATGGAAAGAAAAAGACAGACCTGAGACAGAGCTGGTAATTTAACTGACACGCTGAGCCAAAGTATTATTCAGATATTGGAAATAAATTTCAGAATTTTTTTTAAAAAAAAAGTGAATAAAAAAAAAGTAAATAAAAAAAAAATCTGAAGAAGTCTAGTTAAATTTGCTTGCTCTTGGAAATAAATAATGCTCAAACTGCTTCTGCTGTTACTGACCCTGTTACAATTCATGCTGTAATCAGAATGAAATGCCTCAGATAAATTTGTACATTTTCGTACATTTGAACATCAGTACTATAATGATCAGACAAAGCTTTCTTATAGCACTCAAACAACCCAGGAAGGTACATTGCCAAATACAAATCCTCTAATTCTTTCCCTCTATTTTGAAAAGAGAAGAAGTGAAAGGGAGTGAGATGTTCAGCATTTTCTTTTTGAGGCACAGTTCATTCCCCCCTAGCACTGGTCAGCCATCTACCCTGGCTACAACTGCAGCACTTGAGCTAATACTACTCCTATTTCTCCCTCATCACCTGCTTACAATAGGGAAGGAGATAAGCAAAACATAAACAAGATGGATAATGGCTTAGTCTTCTAAGAAAACAAACCAAAACAAAACCAACAAAAACAAACCCCAAATAAAACCACCCAAACAAAAAAACCCAACACCTAGAAAACCTTTGTCCCCTCTATCCAGGAAATAAACAGAAGGCTGTTTTCAGCTTTGAAACTACTGGAAGACATACAGATTCTCTTTGGGCAGCAAATAATAAGCTGCTAACTACAAAAGCCAACAAACGCAGATCTTAAAATGAATTTGCAATTGTGCTTACGCAGAATGAAGTGGGTGAGTAAGTGTCTTGCAGAACTAAAAGAACAAAGTGAGAAAACAAAACAAAGAACTTTACAATATTGTATAGTGTCAAGGTAAAAGATAAAGTCTGTATGAGTGTGATACAACTTTTCAAAAGCAGTCTAAGTGTGTATAATTTTAAAATAATGGACATTTCCATGGTACTGAAGTAAGAGAGTCTAGGAACATTTTTATGCTGTAAACGCAAAGACTTATTTATTCTATTTTACAAAACATATGTTACTAAATGTTCTACACTTTTTTAAACAATAATTTGATTGCTAGGTTTCTAAAAAAAGTAACTGTTTTCAGGCAGACCATTTTTATGCCTTTGCTGAAAGATACTTGTAATTTTGGACCCAACTAGGTTACTGATCTTGTAACAGGCAGAAACAGAAAGAACACGCTGATAGGAAGAGGTGGTAAAATTATGGTAAAAAGAAGAACAGATAAGGACAGAATAAAAAAAGAAAAACTATAATAAAAAAAAGAAAAATCACATGCAAGCAAGTAAGCAATTTATTATTGAACATTAATCTCCTGTGAAATTATTTTTCTTGTCCTTTCAAGGCCTAAATAATTAAAAATTAAGACATGCTTTCTAAAGGCACATCAACCCTGTCCATCATCAGTCAGGTAAAAGGAACACAGCTTTAAGAATGTATTCATCTGAGATTGTTAACACTTGCTACTAGAGAACTAAAGTTATAAATTACATTAAACCCTGTGAATATTTAAACAAGCAAGGGCTATAATCTCGGTCCTTAAACACTGTAAAACACATGTTCTTTTCCACTTGAAAGCTTAAGTGTTCTGCTGACTCAAGGGAGCTTCCTACTAGAATAAGAGTTAAGACAAGTGTAGAAGACTTACAAATCTTTAGCAATGAGATTTTAACTAGCAACTAGCCTTATACAAGAAAAAATACATAAGGCTAACTATTTAACTTTATAGGTCCATTATTAAAGCTGTATTGACTCTTGCAGTTAATTCTGAAATGGCATCACTTTGTTAAATGAAATACAGTTTAAACCTTTTCTAAAGTTGTAAGATACCTCCCTGAACAAGCTGTCAATTTCATATTTACAGGTATAAAGTCAATTTCTAATTAAATTTGTCTTGAAATTTTATCTTTAATGGTGAGTTACCCAAATTTCATATGTAAGCATGGAGTTTTACTCTGTTTTAAACAAGATTGTTTGAGGCCTAGGGCCCTTTAACTAGTTTTTATTCTTATTCTTAATTTAAAAAATACTACCCTTCAAATATAGACTGAAGTACTATTTTCTTCTTCAGAATATTCTGCACATGTCTCCGATAGGTTGGGCATTGTCCCCAAGGGTTTGAAAACACAGGTCACACTTAAAAGCAATAGCCAGCATCTGCCTCCACTCAAGTACTCCTGTTTTCTTATTTTCATCTTGACATCACAGAAAACTGCTCACAAACCTATTATTTTCGAAAATCATTTGGAATGTAACAAACAAGCTGTCAGTTATGAAAAAGAAAATAATTACAGCAATGATAAAAAAGACTGGTCATTAATATGAACTCTTTTTTCTTAAACAACTTGTTCAACCAGAAATTTGAAATAGAAGGAAAAATTAGATTTTCAATAGTATAATGGCATGGAAACATTCTATGGTGAATAAAAAGTAGTAGGAAATCCTGGTATAGATTCTAATGAATTCTTGCCATAACTGCATAAAAAAAAGTTAACAGATACTTGTAATCAAAATACTTTCAACTATGCTTTGCCATAGCAGCAGACAGCTGTTATTTACATTATGGTAATCACTCATTTTAACTTCAGATAGACATACTATATTTCTTTAATCATTGGAGAGATCCTAAGTAACATTCCTCAGGTTCTTACTATTAAAAAAAAAAAAAAAAAAAAAAAAAAAGAGAGAGACTAGAAGATGCCTAGTTAAACGCATGTGCATCATGAACTGAAATTCTCCCATTACAAGTTTCATTTGAAAACTGCTTTGTAAGGGCTTCAGTGATCCCCAAATGGATACTATGTTGCCCTGAAAAGGCAGCTAGTTGAAATAAGGCCAGAAAGAGGACACATACAGGGCGGACAACACAAGCTTGTTTGTGTTTTCTAGTTAAGAGGTGAAATATACTGCTTTGTCCTATACTAAGATGTTAGGAAGAACCAAGCCACTGTCATCATTAATGCCTGTGTTTATTTAACCCAGTCTATAAACAGTAATACACTGTAGATAGATCTCTGTTTCAGTCCACTGGTCGACGAACAATCTCAATGGAAACAGTATAACCCAGATCAACATTCATCTTTCCCCAAGCGAAATAAATCCTGTTTCTTGCAGATCCAACTAGTAAAGAGTAAAACTGTGTCAGTGTGCTTTTACTTCTTCCTATCTGAACCAATTCCTTCAGGGCAGTGCCAGAGCAGATGGCATTTCACACACACAGCAGGATCTAAACTTCGGTCTTCTAATCCCACCTTCAGGTTTCAATACAATTTTCCCTCCCCTACTATCATCTCATAAGACCACCAAAACCACTGGTATCTGCAAAAATGCAGCTTAAATTAACTGAAATTTAACTTTGTATTGTGTAATGAGGATAATTCTTAGGGGGTGAGAATGTATACAATACTATGGAATTGCAAGAGGGGTTTCAAAGACCCTGTGAGTGCATTTACACATCACACTGTCAAAGTGGCAAATCAAATTAGATGAGGGCTATTGCAGGCATTAATCAAGACAATGATCACTTAAGACTTCTCACAAAAATATTCTTTTATTTTTTAAAGTTAGCATCATTGAACTATACACAACACTGAATTTTATTAACTACTAATAATGTTTCACAAATACAGAGATCAATCCCTACCTCAGAGAAAGCTCACAAATGTCAATTCGCTTCCACAATTACAAGCCCAGCTCAAAGACCATCCACTTCTGCAAAGCATGAATATCGTAAGGTTTCTTGGTCACAACAAGTCTCTCACAGAGGATAAGAAGATTAGTGTTTATCAGTCATCAAATGTTGAAAACCAGTAGATGCATCAGTAGTTTGTGTGAAAGGATAAACTGTTCTGGAGAGCCAGAAAGTACAAGTTAAAATTCAGTGATACATGGGCATGAAAACTCCCCTGTACTTCTTGTCCTATATTAATAATTTAAGAGTACCCAGAAATTAAGAACTCCTTTAAGAGAGTCTACTAGACAGAAGGAACAAAATTATATTCCTGAAGCGGCAAACATGTATCACACAACAATGCTTAGGAGGGGAAAAAAAAAAAAATAAATAAAACTCCCATATAAATTATGCTATGATTGAATCTGTAATGTTAAACTGACTCTTAAGACAAATAAAAATACTCTAAATGTAAATACAGGCCTTTAATTTTGGGTCACGCTGGAACACAAATCATGCTAATCCCCTTAGTTTTAACAGTTAGCCTAGTATTTTTAGCCTTTAGTTTAGCTCCTATCCTGTTAAAGAGGTTTAATCTAATAAAAAAGAAAATGTAACATGACCAATAATGAAGATTAAAAGAAACAAGTGCCTATGCAGAGAGTCATATTTCAGCTTTTATTTCAATAAAACTGATAAAATTTACCTCTGCAAAACTTAAACGGCACACACTTTCAGAAAAGTTTATTCTGTACTATGAACTTAGCTGATAAAACCATACTGACAAGAGATACAACAGACAGGTGTAACACAGGCTTGCTGTATCACCACCTAACAGTAGCACAGTTCCTTTGGGGTGGGAGAGCAGCACTATTTGTTTGGGGCATACTGAAAGTACTCACCCCAAATTAAATCCCATGTGTATTTCTCAATTGCTCTTACCAGTGTGGATATAGCTGAACCAACATACCTATATTGCTAATCACAACAAAAACTCTGGAATGTTCCTCATAAAACAAGAAAGATCTCTCAAAACCAAATCTAAAGCACCCAAATACAGCTTTACATGGTACATTTTCTGTGTTATCTTGAATAGTTTTAAATTACTAAATTATATAGGAAAACAATCACTTTAACATTTCATAAAACACACTTTCATTTATCAAATGAACAAGAAATTGAATATTTGGTTCAAATATGCCTTTAACTTAGTGAAGGTACTTGGGTTTGCAACTCAGTACTGGGTAAAAAAAACTTGCCAGGATTACCATTCAATCAGATTTTATTTTTATTTTATATTTTTATTTTAATTGGAAATACGTCAGCTTTTTCTACACCTTTTGTCCAAAGTGAGGTTAGCACTGGGAGTTATGATTGTTCTGCATAGCAGCACTGGTTTCCATAAATATTGGACTGTCAAATAAGCAGAAGGATATAAAAAAATATTTTGATATCTGTGTCCTTTCCTGTCCCGCTCCCAGTAAATATGCACTTGTTTCAAAAGAACATACTATGTGTAAAAGCTAAGAAACAGGGATGGCCCACCACATCCAAACATACTCCTGGCCACCATCTGCCAATATCTGTATGAATTATGTCCTTTCCCAAAGCTGCATGCTCTGTTTTCAAACATAAAAATGCTCCAGAAACTATAATTTTATTTCAGCAGTCATTTGCTGTTATGCCATCTCTAGTTCCTAGAGCACATTATTTTGTCACACTCGTCACTAAAGCCATTCACTTAACTTGGCCTTCCATAAGGATAGATCCCTCCAATCTGCTTCTGTGACATTTCCCATTTCCAAACACCATCATCTGTCAGTTTACTTGTTATCCTGTGAATTCTAATTTATTAACATCTGTGGTTCCTGTCTGTTTGGAAGCCCCTACATTTTTATTTCCGCTAGATCATTAAAGTAACTAATCCTCTTTAATGCTTTGCTAACATTCTCTCATATATTATAGTCTGCCCTGACCAATCCAAGCCCTCACTTTTTTACCTTTATAGTGCCTGCTACCAAGTTGCAGAAAAGTGCCGCTATTTTTTTTTTCCCATTAAAATTTATTCTGTTTGCCTTTCTATCTTGTTAAGCATTGTTTTCATCCAATGAAAAAGTCATGGTGAAAACTGTATCCTTTCAGTCCCCTTTAATTACATCTTAAACTATTCTTTCAGCTCTCTCTCCACACAGTTTTACAATGGAAAAAAGGAAGAGATTTCCACAAAATATTCTATGGCTGTAATTTCCCATGGTCTGTCCTCCCTTCTCATTTGGCAGGCAGAAGTTTCTCATCAGTTTTCCTCAACAAGATATTGCATCAACAATAGAACAGACTACATCTCCCAGTTCCCCTGCCTGTAATCTTCATCTTTGCACAAAAATACAGGATTTACTTTATTTCAACTTCAGCAACTAGTATCTGAACACCTGACCCAAGAATTACACTTGGTTTTCTTCAGAGATTTGTTTGACCAAAGGTAAGGCTGCACAAAGTTTTCATTTTTAGGTATCCAAAGCCAGAAGAAAACAGTTTTTTTAAAAAATATATTTTTCCTATCAATTGTCAAATAAGGCATGGGCTTTAACAGAATTCCTGTCCCCTGATTCTGGTATTCACTCATGACATGAGAGACACTCTCATGTGGATTCTAAGAGTTCAGCTCACACTGCAGACTTGCCCTGTGTTAGGACATATTCCGTTTACTTCCCACTCACCTTTTTCCATAAAACTTGATGGAATTCGCTATCTTTGAAACTTCTAAGGCCATAATATTAAATCAGTTCATTTGGTCAAGTTCAACTATTAGAATAGTACTGTCAGGCATACACATGCACAGACATACACAGTCTCAAAAGATGGGTTTTTTCCTTGAGAAAATATACCTGACTCCCTTGTCCTTCTCTTTCATTTCATATTTAACTTTACAGTTCACAAACTGCAGTCAAAGATGAAAATTAGTGCTTTATCCAATAAATCCTTTAGTTTTCTTTGACACAGTCAATCACACAGTTCTTGGAACCTTATCTCCCAACTTCCTCCATTTCTATCCTACTGCCACTCTGGCCATCCTTTAATATGCCACCCTCACCTTCCTTCAAATTTCTTCAGCATTTTCAGAGCAGCTGTCTTCCTCCTTTCTCCTTTTACATTATCTTTCTAGGAAACCACACCTGCAGAAACAGTCAATCCCTTTGCTACACTGACTGGTCACTTTGCCAGAGGACACCATCTTGAACTCTGACCATAGGTATCTATGGACAGACCATGCTCACTCAAATCATCCTTTCTTTGCATTATAATACCTCAGGAATATAACTACAGGATTTAAAAAAAAAAAAAAAAAAAAAAAGAAAAGCAACTCTTACCAAGAGTCTCATTTGACATTTCACCTAGCGCAAAACGTTTTGTCAAGGTCAGACAGAACCAGACATCCTATAAAACCCAATACAGATGCAGAAACAGTTTTCCAAGACTATTCCTTTCACTGCGTAATCCTTCTCTTTCCATATTCCACACTCAGTTGTATCTCATTGAAACTGACTACATTCACAATTTAACACACCCATGTTTCTGCCTTGATTTTCTCCATAAGACAAACAATAAAACCCCAAAAGATACAAAGTCTGTTAATAATAGGAACAAATCTTGACAAGCAGATACACTTGTGGCAACAATCATTGTAATCATTAGAATATTTGACATTGCAAAGACCTAGCTTGTCAAATACAGAGTAAGAAGAGTTACATTTATGTCATTGGCTGCAATCAACAGGTAAAGGCTGATGTGTTTCTAGGCTGCAACCTGTATCTGAATTTAACAACTTTAACTATAAAACGCATATTAACAGACAGGCTCTGCACTAGAAAGTTTATACCTCAAGTACTTAAAGACAGAGTATAACTTGTTTCAAAAATAGGTAACAGACACAGATATAACTTGTCTAGAAACAGGGAACTGCATTAATTTCAAGTTACATAAATATTACAGACTCTTGAAATTGAGTCCTCATCTTCCTAAAGGTAATGCATCAAAGGTACAAGATAGCTTGGGAAAGAAACTGGGGAGAAGTGGCGGTCAATCCAACAACCTAACCACAAGACAATTCTTCCTGTAATTAACAGTGTGCAACATGAAAGCAGTCTTTATCCATGAAATATCCCAGCCTCCTATATATTTGAGCCTAGTCAGGTAACTAGGAAAAGTACCATCTCTGCTTGCAGACTGTTTGAGACACACATCCTGTGTGTTTAGTTACAAAGGCCTACTCTTTACTCAAGGAAAAAAAATTTCCTGATACAGAGTGTTTACAAGATCTCCAGCAGTGAGAAGCACCTTGCAGATTCCAAATTCTGATTTGGTTTTCATGTGGAAAAAAATAGAAATCCAGCACTAAATATGCAATTGTCAATGAAGACAATCTCTTTGATACCAGCAGCTGTAGGTACAGCTAATAGATTGCATCCAATTAATACTTGCAATCATCTACACAAAATTTGTACTACCAAACAATACTGAAGTCACACTGCTAATAAGCAATTCCTCTTTAGGACCAAGATGAATACAGAGGTGAGAATACAAAAAGCCCATTTACTGTTTAAATTACATGAATCTCTGTGAGCAGAAGTAATAATACAGTAGAACTCAGAAAAGACATTGTATTTGCATAATTTTTAGCCTTAATCATAGTTGTATTGCTTCCTTCTCTGTGTAGTTATGTATTTTGACAATGGCATTTAAGTATACTCACATAAAAAATTAAAGATTAAAGATACAATCTATTCAAGACTGTCCTCCCACCTCAAACTACATTGTGCTTACAGGATCCTGCTCACAGGCCTCTTTCCACTTCTACCCCAGAAAACAGCAATAGCTCCATCCAGTTCCAGTGTGCGCACATTGCTGGTCGTACATACCTCTGTCACGTGTCTTTCTTCCCCACCACATGCACACAGAACCTTTAGAATTGTTGGCTTGAACTTATTAATGAAAATACAAGACAACTTGATAGCGTTATTTTCTTGTGTATTTAACTAGACAAAGAGCCTGCAAAATTTCAAATCAACAAGTAACTGAAAACTTCAGGTCAGTACTAGTATTCCCTATTTTCCTCAAAGAGTAACTAAAATCAGCACAAGAGGAAAAATTTTCACTATTGGAACAATCAGCCATTGGAATAACCTCCCCAGCGAAGTGTTGGATTCCCCAACACTGGACACTTAAAACTGAGCTGGACAGGGTGCTGGGCCATCTTGTCTAGACTGTGCTTTTGCCAGGAAAGGGTGGATCAGATGATCCTTGAAGTCCCTACCCACCTGGTATTCCATGATTTGATATATTTGGCTTTTTTTGTTCTTATATGCCCCTGCCTGCAGAGGTTCATACAAACCTCTACATACAAGAAGTTCACAACAATCATAGAAAATACATCTAATGGAATGACAGTAGCAACTCAGCTCTCAATCATCAAAGTATTCTTGTCACGATGAACCTGTAGCACATTCCTTGTATTCCACTGATCTTCCAAACAATGCTCATTAAACTCACTCTTAAAATATTAATACTGGAAAAGAAACATTGTAATTTTTTATAAATAGCTACAAAAATATGCAATTAGTCCTTACAGAAAATTCACACAATAAATGTTCTCTGAAAAGCATTAAGTTCGTATATTCCCTGTTTCAAGGAAACCAGATAAAAACCTTGTAGTGTTTACTCAAATACAGTCACACATTATGGGCTTACTTCTCTCTCCCCCGCCCCCAAACAACTGATGTTTTATCAGCTCTGAAATGTTTGATCTCTCTCCAAGTCACACAGGAGATCAGAAGATTTAATCTGTGTTATCCTTCTAAAATCATATATAAAATACTGCACAAAGCATATATCTATGAATTTCATTTAAATTGTGTTTAATAAAGCACAAATATTTATTGTAAAGCATAATAGACTATTAGGAAAATAAAGAATTTCAGATCTCTGTTATTTCTGTTCACTTCTAGAGATAACAAAGATATCAAATTCTGGAAGTCTACCAAACAGTTACATTTTATTATGAACACGTATGATTTAAGTACTGCCAATAAATTCTGCATCTTCAGTTATGGTTGACGTTTATGATGTTACTTAAAGAATAATAGATGCCTTAACTTGAAACATGCGCATGCCTTTAGGAAGTGAGGCAAATACCAACGGAAGCATTTAGTAACTTGCATGAGAACAAATATCTTCTATCACCTAGGAAACTTAATGCAACTATATTTTCTGGGGGTTTTGTATTGCAGACAAATGTGACAAAGACAAAAAAAAAAAAAAAAAAAAAAAGAGAGAACACTCACTATCCAGAAGGGAAGAAATGGAACAGAGAAAGTAAATTATTATACAGTATTCCCCACGTATCTTAACTGCTAGTACAATATTTTAATGTTTCTTTCATAGTATGTATTTGATAATTTCAAACTTATTGAATGAGCTGTTTCTGAAGCCTGTTACAGCATACTTGCATTTCAACCTCGTATGCAAGAACAATTACTGCTGTATTACTCTATTGTGCAAGTGCAGGGAGAGAAACGCTCGAAAACTACTCCACCGTTTCAGATTCACCTCGTATTTTCTCAGACTTACCTCACAGTCACAAGTGCATTACAGAATGTATGTCAAGGTAGAATTAGAAAATTTCCTTTAGCAGCCATCAATTTCAGCCACAACAGTAGTAGATAGGGGGTTCTGCAGCAACAATCACTTCCCAGAAACTGTTCGTTCGCACGACTAATGAATACACCGCCCTTATTCTCCTTCCTATAACGGGCTGACAATTCACTTGCAGCAGCCTCGGGCCAGTTCCACCGGCAACACAACCCGACGTTCCTGCAGCTCACGTGCAAGTTCCCCAATAAAAACAAACCTCCCTCACTCCACTCCCCCTCTCGGGGTTTACACTACAAGAAACAAGACTCATTGAAAAGTTTTCCGGGAGGTAGAAACCAACAGAGTTCCATTCAAGAAAACTGAGCGTTTCGGGCATCCCTCCAGACTCTACTGAAAAGCTCTCTCTTCAGTAAAAAACGAGTTTAAATCACATCAACTCAAACCTAATGTTAATTTATGCGAAGCGAGGAAGAGAGGGTGAGAGGGAGAGAAACAGACAAGGGTATCTGCAAGGCAGAACAGCTGCTACTTAGACAACACCAACATTTGATAAATCATGTCCCTCAAAACCTGGTATTTCTTTAGCACTTAATAATCATTTTGTCGACAGTAAGCGGGAAGAACCAGTTGCGAGCAGCTAGAAAGCTGTGGTTTCTTTCTCTCGTAAAGTCTGTCAGAAGCAGAGGAGCTGGGCTTTGGAAAAGAAGCAATCAAAATAACAAGGTAGCTGACAGCTGAAGATATTTGGTTTGGGATTTTGTTCCAATCAATAAGAATTACTTTTTAATATTTAAGATCGTACAAAAAGCGAGCGAGCTATAGCAAACACATTATTATTGCTTAGCTTCTATACAGACATAAAGTATTATACCGATTTTACAGAACCGAGATGAGAAACCCACTAAGGAACTAACGTTTTCCTCCATTCCTCTAACAGGAGCTTGTCAGTTAGCCAGACATCCAGCACAAACACATACAGCGGTTAGGAAAGCGAGTGGCGCTCACTCCTCAGAAAGTTTTTTCCTCCAGTTTCGGAGACACCTACCTGCTCTCTGGAAATGCAAGGCAACGAGGGTCTCCTAAACATTTTGCAGCTGCCATAGTAACTGGCCGAAGTTTCCCCTAAGGACACGCAGCTAGATCTTCTCCTGGGTCTGATCACAGGCACTTTTTCCTCCACGCTGGGGAGCCGCGAGTGGTGATGATGCTGGTGGTGCGCTCCTCGCCTCTGAGCCGAGAAGATGCCGCGTTCCCCGCCACAGAGTGCCAGGAGGCAGCCTGCCACCCCGACCGAGCCGGCCAGCAGCGGTCTGAGGGCGGGGGGCACGCAGTGAAGGCTGGTGAGCGACACCAGCCACACCAAGCTGGAGAAAACCAAGACGAGAAGGCTCCGGCGCAACTTCAGAGAGCTGTGCAGCAGGGTGAGCGCTGCCACCGAGCCCAGCACTGTCAGGAGCCTGCCTAGGACCATCTGCGGCTCGGTGGGCTGGAGCTCCTCTTCGTGCCCCTCCGCGGACAGCACACACTGCAGCGCCACGAAGTCCCCCGAATAGCAGCACACAGGAAGCGCCAGCAGCCACCAGCGGGTCGTGCCGCCGCCGTGCTCCCCGTGCCTGCCACCGGCCAAGTAGCAGGTGAGGAAGAAGAAGGCACAAGCGATGCTGAAGAGGGGACTGAGGCAGCGGGTCAGGCACAGCAAGGCGTGCAGAGGCCGGGGGTTCCGCCAGCTCCTCCCGTCCTGCTGGCCCCCCGCGCTGTCCCGGTCGTGAAAGGCCAGGAGTGAAAGGACAACGGCGGTAAGGGTGCTTAGGCAGAGCAAAGCCCAGCAGGAGGTGGAAAAGGTGGCGGCGGGGAACAGCAGCAGGGAGAGGAAGCTCTTCGGAGGGTCCTGCCTCAAGGGGGTCGCGCAGCTCTTCACGTAGCCGTTCCGCAGGCTCTCCGGATTGCCTCCGCCGCCAGGCAGCGCCAAGGGGGCAGCCGCCCCGCCGCCGTCCGGCTGCTGGCAGTGCTGCGGGGGTCGGCTGGGTCCGTGGTGGGAGGCGGCCGCGGCGGCGGCGACTTCTCTCTCTTCCCTCATGGTGGTTGGGGACGCGGATGAGGCGCGGGTCGCGCTAGCTCCGGCCCGGCCGCGCCTCCCCCATCTCCTCAGGAGGAAAGCGCCGGGCTGAGCCGCCGCTTCTCCTGCGCGGTCAACGGCGTCCGCAGCATGGTGGGTGAAGACGAGAAAAGAGAGAAAAGGTAAAAGTCTCACCCGCTCTTTCGCGTTCCCCGAGCGGATCCAGCGGCGGGGACTCGCTGTCGCCTCCCAGCGTCCACCGGCTGCGACGGAGCCCCAGCGGGGGTTGGAGCGAGGCGGCAAACAGCTCCCCCCCTCCCACCTTCTTTTCTTTTCTTCTCCTCCCTCCCTCCCTCCCTCGCTCGCTCGCTCGCTCCCGCCGCTGCGCACGGCGCGCTCGGAAGCCCTTGAGGCGGCACGCGCCCGGGAGCGGTTGCACGCTAACGGCCGCACGGTAGCGGGGGCGTGGAGGGGAGCGGGGGCGGGGTGGCGGGCTCGCGCTCCACGCCCGGCGCGAGCCGCCTGCTCCTTCCCGCCGCCCCGTGCCCGGAGGTTACCGGCCCTGAGGCGAGCGGCAGCGGCGCGTCCTGGTGTGCCTCTGTCCTCCGAGAGCTGTTTGAAAAGTGCGCCTCTGTTCGCCGCCGCGGCCAGCCCGGGCAGCGGGGAGCGCGCCGGACACTGCGAGCCTTCCTCTGCGGGAAGAGGTGGCTGGACGAGAGCTGTGGAGACGGGGGCGCCTGACAGGCTGATGTAACTTCATCTTGTTTTTCTGCTTTGAGGTGCCACGGGACTGTTAGCGCGCCGAGTGTGGAAGTATCTTCCCTCTTTTTTTTTCTTTTTTTTTTTTTTTTTGGACTCGACAAGTAAGTATTGATTAGAGTAATTCTCTACACTTGGGTTTTTTTCAGTCTTTGTTAACTAATTTGCAGGTTAGACGGCGTTGCTGAACAGGTTTGATATTTTGCACAGCTAATCCCTTTGGAATGGAGCAAAGTAACAATTTAGGACCTTTTTAGACTGCTCCGAGTGAAAAGAGGCAGCTAACGGGATTTGGAGTCATTCCTTTCCTCATTCATCCCGTTAGTTAGCTTCTCGAAGAGTGACAGCTTAGCACTTTTTAAAACTAACTGTGCACCTTTACCTCATTACTTAAAGTAAATGCCCTTTGAGCCATATTTCTACATAATATTGTAAGGCTTAAACTGATTTAGAAATCAGATCGGGTAAGTTGGTGATGGAGGGTTTTGCTTGCTTATTGAAACAAGGATTTCTTGTAATGTACTTGGTGCCACTGCTCGTGATTTGCTACATTTGAATAGCACTGGAGCAGCGGTTGCTTTGGGGAAGCTGTAGTGCAGCAGGAAGTGCTGCTGCTGAAGGCTACGGGCCTAAAAGTTAACAATATGCACAAACCTTCAGCATGATTACTTGCAGCAAACACAATATGCAGTGACAGACAAAGTTACTCTGGGTGTAAGAACATGGAAATAAGTAATAGATTTTTTTCTTTTTTCTCCTGAAAGATAGATCAAATTGATGGAATTTTAATATAGCAATACACCTTCCTCTGTTAGAAATACCTCTACACACTTTCCCAAAAAATGAATTCTGTCCTGACTTGGTACACGTAGGACCAACATGATAGTACAGAATCTATGTAAAAAAGTTTTCAAGAGGGAAAATGTGCAGTTTCTCTGGGAATTATATTATTCTTACAATTAGTCCTTTTTCATATGTTAATGATATTAATTGGACCACAATCAAGTATATCTGTAAATGTTTCCAAGACTGAAATGTATCTTGTTAGTATTCATATTCTTTATTTGTTGATTCCTTTGAACTTGGCTATAAGTAAATGCATTCCAGAAACATTTAGATAGTGTAGTCTTCATTAAAATATCTTATTTGAGCATACATGTCTGTAGCAGCGGACTTATATATAAGTGCCCTTAATACCTCGAATGGAACCATTTGTGGCTTTAGCACTTTCTGAATCAGAAGTGGTGTCTTATTTTTGAGATTCTCAGTAGATTTTTATTCCACAAATTTGCCAAATCATACACTTTTTAAATCCCCATGGGCTTTTGGCATTTGCAGGAAGAGGTCCCTACTTTATAAGGTTTGACTATGCATTGTTGAAATGTGGGGTGGTTTTGTGTTGCTTGTTGTTTTTTTTTCTCTGGGAGGGAGCTTTTTTGTGGGTTTTCTTGGGGGGAAGGTTGTTGTTTTGTTTGTTTTGTAAGTTTCCTATCTGTCTTTGTTCATTTTCCTAGAAACAATAAACAGTTGCTCTCTACTCACCTTCACTCTCAGTTCATGATTTTCTATCTTTCCTCAGTCTTGTACTTCCCAAGCTGGAGAGTTTTAGTCTATGCTTTTGGAGATGAGGAGACCAGGAGTTACACACAGTATTCAAGACATAACAGCAGCCAAAATAATGTTTTTTATGTCATTACCCAGCTCTTTCTTTATAATTCCTGTAATTTATTTGTTTTGCTTTGGTAGGGAACTGAGAAAATGGGTGAACTGAGCATTGTTAAATGTTGGCCTGTTCAACGTTGAACAGATGTGGAACCTCGTTTTCATAGCATTAACTATGTAGATCCCAGGATCTATTTTCTGACTGTTAACATCAACATCTCCCAGATAATTTTAAAGGTGAGGTGGTAGGATTTTTTTTTTCTGTGTTTAACATTATGGTCATCTACATTAAATTTCACCTGCTTATGCACTCTGGATTGTGAAGTTATATGCAGATTCCTTCAGCCACTTAGCTTCAACAGCATACTTCACCACCATACTCTTTTCAGATCATTTATCATGATTCAGTTAGCTTTTGTTTCAGAGGTATGCCTCTGCAAAAACACCCTGAGGGAGTATATGCACAATTCATTCAAAAATAGCTGTTCTCTAGTATCATCTTCGTTGACTAATAGTACTCTTCCTAGCATATTCGAGGCCCGTGTCCTGAGTAGTTTACAATCTAATCGTGAACGATTTCAGTATAAAGAAAAGTTGGTTTGAGTAGTTTGAAATCATAGAATAGTTAGGGTTGGAAGGGCCTTAAAGCTCATCCCGTTCTAACCCCCCTGCCATGGGCAGGGATGCCACACACTAGACTCAAAGCCCCATCCAACCTTGCTTTGAACACTACCAGGGATGAAGCATTCACAACTTCCTTGGGCAGTCTGTTCCAGTACCTCACCACCCTCACAGTAAAGAACTTCCTTATATCTAACCTAAATCTCCCCTGTTTAAGTTTTAAACCATTGCCCCTTGTCCTATCACTGCTGTCCCTGATGAAGAGTCCCTCTCCAGCACCCTTGTAGGCCCCCTTCAGATACTGGAAGGCTGCTATGAGGTCTCCACACAGCCTTCTCTTCTCCAGGCTGAACAGCCCCAGATTTCTCAGCCTGTCTTTAAAAGAGTATTAATTAAATTTCTCCTAGTGACATAATAATTTTTACCATAAAACAGTACCTTTTCATATACTATTCTTTAAGCACATACAGAAAAATATAAAGTGTTTCACTTAAATTGGAATGAAAAAATAAATTTCAGAGTGATGTAATTTTTTTGTCATCTTATAGTTTCACTAACAAAGAAGATGGGTAGTTTTGTGATTCAGGACATATGATAGAATACCTGAACCTGTGTAACAGTTGCTATTGATGCTATGGCCTTGAAGTACAAACGTCTTCAGTTGCTATTTGATAAGTTTAGAAATTTTATAGCCCAATTTTTATTTAAAAATACTGAGTTACTGTTGTCATTGTCTTTTCTCTGTTCAAAACCAGAATAACTAGAAAGAACAGAGAATATAACCATGACACTCTTAATTCAAGGCTGCAGTCTGGGCATCTTTGTCCTGTTGCTCTCCTTGACCTACACATCCAGAACATGTCTAGATCTTATCACATCCACTTGAATATTTCTAAGTTTTAAGCATTCCCTTCTGTTTGCAGTGGATTTCCTTTTTTTTTTTTTTTTTTGTAAATGCTCTGGCTGTTTTGTGCTCTGTAATCTTGGAATTCACTGGGACCACTCCTGTTCCAAATTGCTGTGGTTTTCACCTCAAAGTACTTTTGTTGTCTCCTGTCCTTCAGACACATCAAATGCAAATATTTGTTTATTCCTTCCTAATTTAGTCCTGTGATTCTGATCAGTCTCAAACCATGTGAACAACTTTTGCAACTCTTTAATAACGTTGGACATAGTTGTCCAGCCCTTTGCTTTAGAAAACTGTTTTGTGCTTTCCCTTGTATCAGCACAGAAAGATTAATCAAATTCTAGGAAGTCCTCTTCAAAGTTTCTCTTCAAGCCTTCCATGCATTCATCAAAGTAATAATAATTAGATCTAATGATTATTGTATGTAATTGTGCCATGACTGTAACCCTTGCCCTTTCTACATGGTGTCTAACTTGGAAACTTTCACAGGGTAGTATTTCAGAAAGCTATGAGACACATCAGTGCTCTTTAGGTTCTCCTTTTTTTGTGTATTTTTGTGACAGAATTGTCTCAGATATGGTTGACAGCTTTCTCAAGCACTGAACTTTATCTTGGCTAAAATGCATCTGTTCTATTTGAGATTCATTTTTAATGATGGGCTCAGACGTAATCAACTTCTTTAAACAAAGTATCCTTTGAAACTGAAAACAAAAGAAATTTCAACCAGCTACATGGTTTAAATAGCTTGGCTTTCTAATCATAATCTGGGATTATTTGTGTGGAAATTCTTGTGTATGACTGAAGAATGGGTAAATTGATGCCTTGTTCTGGGAACAATATCCTACTACCTGATTACTGGTGTAGTGTAAAGCATATGGGAAAAAAAAATACAAAACCACCATTCCAAAAAAACACCAAAAAAAGAAAACAAAAACAAAAAAAACCAAAGGTGGGATCAGAGAACATATTTTACCTTGGAGCTCTGAGTTAACAAGTTACTGCATTTGCTGCTTTCCTTTAATTCATATCCCTAAGAAAGCTGATGTCCAAGTACCATGTTTTTAATTATTTTTCCTTTGAATATTAGAGTTTCAGCAGTTATTTTGCAGTTAATATAAAAACAGTTAAGAAAGTGCAGGCAGTACCTGTGTGTACCACAACTTTGTTATCAGTTTTACATCAGATGCTTGAATAAATAAGTGACATTGCTACAGCTGCAATCAGCAAAAAAACCCTCAACAAACACAGGAAATATTACACCTCCATATAAGTGTGGTTCTCTTAAGGAAATCAAAAGTCTTAACCAAACTGGAATGAACACTTAAACACCAGCATTACATGCTATCTTTATAAGTTTGCATTGCGGCAAACACTGCTGCTGCTCTGTCTGGTAAACTGCAGAAATCAGTGCTGCAGCTAGCAGCTAGAGCTGCATGGATGCTCTCATATTTATCTGTGGTTAATATATTTAAGGCAGGCTTTGATATCAACCGCCAAGGTGTACAAATGTCTTCAGCCCTGAAATCTTAGAGAGATCTGCAGTGATCCATAGGCAAGCAGACATAATGGATACAAGTGACTGAAGGATACCAAGATGCAGTTACTAAAGGAATTTTAAAAATGCAGGTAAAAGAGGCTTTTTGTGCAAGTGTATTCACTATGCATGGTGTCAGTATACTTGCAATAAGGTGTTGTTAATGTATTTCACATGTCTAATGTGAAATACATTAGACGTATAAGGGTGGGAGGAGAGAAATCCAGTTGTACCCACATTAAGCAAAGCATCTAATTTCAAAGGTAAGTCATGACATTTTCAATTTCCTCATGTAGCAGCAAAGACCAAGTTACTACAAGTTATATCTTTTAGCTCAATTTGTCAAAAATGGGCACATGGCAAAAAAACTGGGAAGGAGTAGTGGAAAAAAGTTGTTCCTTGTACGATAAAATGTCTCTAGTGGACATAGTGCTTGTCACGTTAAAAAGTATTACAAAGATGGAGCTGCTACAAATGCCATTGTTAGATGAGATTTCTTATTTCTGGTGAAGACAAATATTGGTGCCGTGATCCAAGCTGTAAATCAGTGTCCTCGGTTCAGCAGTAGCAGTCATTTTTCTTCTTTTTAGTAGCTGGTGCAGTGCTCTGTTTTTGACTTTCGGCCTGGGAACAGCACTGATAACACTGATGTTTTTAGCTGCTGTTTAGAATGTTTAGTCTGTCCAAGGACTTTCTGAGCCTCATTCTCTGCCAGGGAGGAGGGGAAGACAGGAGGAAGCAGAGACAGGACACCTGATCCAAACTAGCCAAAGAGGTATTCCATGCCACGGCATATCCTGCCCAGGAAGTAAACTGGGGGCAGTAACCCAGAAGGGCAAGATCACTGCTGTGGTCAGGCTGGGTACTGGTTGACGGGTGGTTGTACTCTCTTCCCTTGTTATTTCCCTTATCATTATTATTATTGGTGGTAGCAGCAGTGGTTTGTGTTATACCTTAGTTACTGGACTGTTCTTATCTCAACCTATGGGAGTTGTATTCTTTTGGTTCTCCTCCCCATCCCTCTGGGAGCAGGGTGGGGGAGGAAAGTGGGGGAGCGAGCGAGCAAGACTGCGTGGCTGACTGAGCTTAAACCACGACAATCAACAACAAATTCCAACGAGCAAACAGTAAGTAGCAGAAAGATTGCATCAGCCTAGTGAAACACTAACTGTTTAGAATCTAGGAGGATACAAATCTTTATCTGATATCTCAGGTTTTTTCTAATGCTCATATATTTGTATTTATGAAAAGTAGTAGTATGCTGACTTCTGGTACTGTAGCCAGATGCTTCTACTACTGTATTTTTTTTAAACCTAAGCTTTCACTCTCCTCATCTGAACAGACTTGTATTCTTCTGAAATGGACCAAGATGTGCATCTCCAGATATGCATGTAATGATGTACACCCCTTCAGCTGAAATGTATTTTCATCATGCCTTAGCTCTTACTTTAAAGATGAAATTGTCAATAGACAATGATTTCTAATGTTTTACAAACAGGATGTGTCTGTGCTGTGTGATTTCAATAGCCAGGCCACATATAGTCTGCGTATTCCGTGGAATAACATTAATAGTCTAACACTTCATATTAGCTTTGTGGAAAGTTTTAATGGAATTGCGTAACTTTTTAAACATATAATTTTTATGCAGTCTATAATTAAAAAAAAATTGTGAAATCATTCAGAAATTACACATTTAAATAAATGAGGATGTCTTTGGCTCAACTTTTTTCCCTAAGGTACCATGAATTTGTCTGCTAATTTCCTAATAAAAATAAAGATAATGAGCTATCAAGTTCAACAAACAGCTATCAAAATTCTGGCTTTAAGATATTAGAGAACTGTGTAATTATATATGGTACTGATTTTTTTACATGAGCTTATTTGGAGAACAGTGGTTTATTTGAGGACAATTTGTCATCCTATGGTATAAGCAAAACTGATTAATAATGAATTAGTAATAAAAGAGTAAATAGGTGACTTTCTTCATATGTGGCATTTCTCTATATAAAGTTTACTTTATGCTGAATCATGTTTTGTTATAAAATCTATGCCTTCAGTTAAATAGCATTAAACTTAAGAATACATACTAATATTTCAGTGGCAATTCAGTCCTTAACGTGCTAATTAAAATTTCTGTTTTGAATTGGAATAGTAGCATTTGATGGACTCTGTTCATTAATAGTGCTAAAGATTAGATCTAACTAGGGAGCTGGTTTGGTTTTTCAGAGAAGTCTGACTTAACACATGAGCATCAGATACATAAATATATCCTGAAAAAGATCAGAATCAGTCTGAGTCAGGTCATTTATTCGGAGGGAAGGCAAACCAAAAAGTGAGCTGAATCATTCAGTCAGCTTCTCTCATTTCCACGTGTTTCAGATACCCATTTTATTGATCCTAAATCATTAAGAGAAGTCCTTGTTAATTAACATTAGTTTAAATTCTGTTAAATTGGTAAAATTACATTATATTGTCAGCAGGCATAAAACAACACAGTAAAGAAATTGTGCTGAGTTATACCTCATCGGGGTCTGGCCTGTGGTGTTTCATCACATGCTTGAGTATCATCTCAACTATTCTGTTTGCCTGTATTATTTCATTCAATTATGTGTATGAAATCCCTATGGGTATAATGTATCCCAGAGTTCTTCAAACTTAATGCATTCTTATGGTAAGCATTGTAAAAGCCTGGACCTAGAAGGAAATGATATTAACATATTCACTATTTGTCTTGTTCATAATCAAACTGAAACCTTTGAAGTATCTTTGAAACTTTGACTTCAAGTATCAGGCTGCAGATGTCTGAATAATAGTGCTGTGATAGAAAATATGTGGAAACATGTACAATATCTTACCTCTTGAATTAAAAAATAATATTACCTGGAATATTAAGAATTCAAAGATTATCATAAAATATTATATACCATTATGTTGACCTCTGAAATGTTTGGAAATTAATTTGGTTTTAGCATGCAAGGTCATGATGGTGTAATAAGAAAGTCTATGAAGGCAAATCTCCAGAACAAAACAGGTAAAGATTACAGAGAAGCCTAAGTGAATCCTGTAATTGTGACTTAGTAACTATTTCTTCTGGAAATTCAACATGAGTTTAAAAGAATAGCATCATTATGCAATTAAACTAATTAGCTCATTAATGTGGAAGTATTTTGTCATTCTAACCACAGAAGGAATTCATCTGAGTAAAAAAGTAGACAGGAATAAATTGCGGTAGGAGACAGAAACTGTCTGGTTTTAAAGTTATAAATGTATGTGGTTTATGTCTGTCCTCTCAAACCTAAGCACTTTACCAGCACTTTTTAGATTAATTTTATTTTTATGAATTGTTAAGACCAGATTTTTCATCATACATAACCTGAGCCTTTGTTGTCTAGGAATTCATGACATGCAGTGAAAATATTCCAATATCATCCAACTTGTTTAAGTAACCCTTCCTATTTAAGTCTACTCATTCAGCTAAAAGATGCTTTTCTTCCTCATATAATGCTATAGGAGTGTTTAGCATTTGTAATCAATACTGTGTACAATTGCAGTGATTTATCAGCCTGCTCTTGGCATTTCAGCTGAAGCTCCCACTGCCTTTCAGCATTCAGAGTTTATTGAAAGCAGTACCCATTGTGTGCTTTGGGCTTAAGGCAACCCAGAGCCTGAATTTACAACATCAGAAACTGCACACCAACTAAAGACGTGAAATGATTTTGTAACTGATAGGTTTGCTGCTTTTGTCTCCTCTGTGTGGTATAATGATACATCATAATTATTTACAAACACTGAGGGATTGTATTTAGTTGTCAAAGGCAAATAAATGTAGGTAAAGCAGACAGCAGTTTTACCAGATCAAGTAACAGCTAAGTGCTTTGATCATTTAACTCAGCTATTCTTGCGCTCAAAACTAACACTGATTACCCTGAGGCACGATGTTACAGTAAGAGGAGGAAGAACAGCTGGATGTGAAAATGTATTTAAATATTTCTAAGATGTTCATTTTTGTTAGTTGATGTTCTTTATGAGTAAGAATATATAGGACATTTTAGAAAATACTACTAACCTACATGAGGTTTACCCAAGCAGCAAAGACTAGTCCATCTCTCCCCTGTTGTTAGCGTGTATGTGTTAAGATGTGTGAATTGACTACCTAATGAGGGTATGCTGTGGCAATTTTACAAATTCCAAATCTAGATAACACCAGTATATTAACTTCAGTTGATTATTTTTTATGTGCTTACTTATAGCTAAAATGTGTCCAGCATACTGGGGTACAAAGTAATGGTGTAGAAACAATCGTCCATGTGGACCTGTTGGATCTTTCTTGCAATGAAAGAATAATAGTTAGCCTGCAAGAACGAAAGCAACACATTTAGAAGGGTTCTTTCATTGCTTTGGAGTTTTTGTGTTTGAATTAACAACAACCTGAGAGGAAAGGACCTTGAAAGAGAGCAAACTAGACACAGCATTAGGTTTTACCAGAGCTGATACATGAAATGCAGTTTATGCTATGATATATTTGCACTTACGCTCAATCAGTAATAATTAGGTAGCAGTGATAATTCTCAATCTAGCAAACACTGTATAAGTGAAGAACTACATTTAAATTAACATTGTGAACTGATCTCTTATACCATTCTGGAATGATTCCTGTTGTGACTCTTTAAATTATGTAAGAGTTTATGGAATGATTTTTTTGAGACCTGAAAATCTATATAGTTCAACCTTGATGGAATTGTAATTATATTTGGAAAAAATGTTATATAAATTGTGAATTCCATGAAATATATGTATCTTATTACAATTATTAGCATAACATTGAACATGAAGTAAGTTAGGGGGTTTTATTTATTTAGCATTTGAATATTTTACTTTTCAAGAGGAATAGATATTGCATAATAAATTTCACTGATAACAGTGTTCACAAGTGCTGATCTACAACAAACTGCAGGACTATGTTTACTTAATTACTTATATTGCTATATTTGAAATGTCATCTTTACTAGAATTAGAATGTTCATTAAATATGAATATTATGCCAGTATATTGCTAGAGAAAAAAGCATAGTGCACAAACAGTACAATTAGTAAATTAAGTGAATATGTACCTGTATTACCCCTTATTATTTACTTACTTGCTAATTTGTGAAATTTGCTACTTTGTAATCAGTTTCTCTGTGCCTGCAGCTAATTACAAAGACTACATAATAGTTGCTACTTAGTACTAATGTGGGCTCGATAATGGTTTTAAAGTTTGTGATTCTTGGCTACTTTGAGTTTTAGTACTTAATTATTGTAAGGCTTATTGCAATGTCCTAGTTTTATAAATGTAAGTCTCCTAGATGCATACAACCTTTGGGATCTAAAACACTATGTACTGGTTTCATTATCAGCTATGTAAAAATTACAAAAAAAGCTATGTGTCAGGGGGTTAGCCAAATATCAGTGAAGCTGAGTGACATACTTTAACTGAAGTTGCTTGCATCATATAATTAAATTGCTAATTCTACGGCACGTTTGTAGAAGTGAATATCAGATGTCAAGTAGTATTGTTAAAAGTTGGGTTTAAATAAGATTTCATGTTCTTCAGTTTTGGCCTTGATTACTTACTATGAAGTTACTTAAATTTGTTAAAATATTATGTACTTGGCATGTTTGATTTCTTTAATGATGAAAGTGAGGAGTCTATTCTTTACGTGTAATTTTAGTTCTGCTTTTATTTATTAACATGGCCCCTTCCCAGGATTGATGCATTCTTCATGCAAGTTCTGAAAGGGGCGGAGGGAAGAAGAAAAACAGCATTTTTTAAGGAAATGTTTAGTTAAACTTTCAATGCTTTCTGATACACTAGGGGAAAAGAAAAAGAGAACTGTTTTCCAGACTCATTTTATATACTTACAACTGTTGGAATTCTTAAAATGTACATGGGGTGGTTGTGGTGTTACTTGAAATCCTGGTATGTATTCTATTTAATTAGCTTCTCAGCCAGGTCTCTTACACAAATAGGTCTGTACCAAACCTAATAGTGCAATTAACATATTTCTGAATAGAGAAATGTTGAAATTCTGTAAAACATATTAATCTGGCATGTAAATTAAAATGACTAAGGAATTTTCAGGTTTTGAGTGGAGAGGCCCAATTTCATACACTGCCCAGCAAAATAAAAGAGCCTTAGATAGGGTAGTCAGGAATGCTGCTTTAGTAGGTAGGTTTTTTTATCCTGAAGCTTTAGGCAATAATGATCTATAACCAGGATCATGCTTCTGAGAGGCCTAGCTAAAAGCCTTTACTTTTGTAGCTGATACAGGAATATATTGACTTGGAACATAAATGAAATTACTATATTATTTTACTAGATGTAAGGTAACAAGATTCCAGTTGCTAGAGCAGTATGCACAAGTACATTTCTGTTTCTGTTAATCCAAAATATATATAAACTGGTTTTATAAATGGACATGACATTTTAGAAGATGTTTGTGAAGTCAGTCCGTGCTTTACCAGTTACTTTGAAGGTTAGTCTTAAATGACAAAATGACTTGCAAAAATTTAACTTACATGAATCTTAACCAACAGAATCAGGTACTTTCCATGTATTTTAAATTATTTAATCACTGAACAGTGTTCACAGATGCAAATGTAATTTTTTTAGGTTGCAAATGTTCCAAGAGTTGAAAACCATTTCTTCTGACAATAAATGTTATCTTTTATATGTTTCATCCTTCCTCACCTTTTTTTCCCCTTTTCCCACCTCCTTCTTCCATTTTTCCATATAGACAGACTATGGGGCTTTCTAAGGATTAGCTTCCTTAAAAAACTTCCTTGATGATTAATAGTAAGCTAAACATACTTTGTTTAAATTAGGCAAGGATTCAGTATTCTCTTTGTCAGCTGGTCTATGTTTATGTTCACCCTGAGAGCATATCTTTACTAGTACTATAGGTCAGATAATTTTACTAATGACAGCAGTAGGAGCATGCATGACCATCAACCCTGTGCATAATTTCCATGTGAGAATAAGCACAATCTTCTATTCAATTGCTTTTAAGTGTTTACTGAATCAAAATGATTCCTCATTTCATACATGTATGTTGAAAGCTGACTCCCAACTTTGAAACTTTTAAATTTTTTGATAGCTAAAAGTTTTAGCTACTACTGGTATTTTTATCCTACGTTGTTTAGGCTCTGCTTTGGGGTTTTGAGAGGTGCACTGATCTTCGCAATCATACCTTGGTCTCAGATAACCACTACCATTGCTTTGATAGCCCATATTGCTGGGCAAATTTGTCTTTTTGCCCACTGAGATCATTAGCACTAGCTTTGGGAGTATTTGTTAATTAGGTTTGTGGGTTCCTCAGGAGCAAGTAGCATCAAAATCCCATCAATACAGATAAGAGAATTGCTTTTCAGCACCCTGTTTCAGTCAGGATGGGAAACAGCTGTACTGCAGACAACACCTGGGACCCTCTGATTCCTAAGTAAGACCTTTGTAGTCAGTCAGCTCCATGACCATGGTGGCAGTTAGAGAAGCTGGTCATCACGCTATCTGTTTTTCAGAGCCCTAACACAGTCTATTGCCATATTACCATGTTCTTAAGGGAAAGATCTTCGTGTGGTCTATATCTTTACCTCCCCTCAGTGTTTCCTAAGTACTTTCCAAGGTTGTTTTTCTAAGAACTTCTGAGTTACTTGTGCTCCATGAAAGAATGGACTCTTCAGCCTCACTCCAGTTCCACATTTGGAATTATCTTGAGTGCTTCTCAAACTGTATCCACAAGATCCTTGACCATATGGTGACCTTTATCAGATTACTGCCCAAAGATTTTTGCCAGAAGTTTGACACTCAAGTTACTGGTCATATGTCAGCTATACCAATCCTGCAAGCCTCACTTGATGCAGCAAGGACAACAGTCTGTGCTTTCACCTCCTCCTTATTGCTTAGGCAGTTTTCTTGGCTTCTGTATTCCTAGGAAGAATAAAGCAATTATAAAGAGATTCTTTAGCATGATTCCAAAGGAGCATTATGGACCACAAAGTGGTGTGAGCTGGAACATCATGCCAGAAGCAAGCAGAAGCAATAGGAGATCGCTTACTCTTCTACTGGCTGTTTAGTATAGTTTTGCCCTTTTTTTGAAGTACAGACTTCTTGTGGCTGAGTCTGAGTAACATTAGAGTGTTCTAATTACCCATTCTTCTAGGTCTTTGTAACAGATGCTTGCTTTCTCGGCTAGAAGTTGTCCTTAGGTGACTTGAGATCAGAAGCAGGTATGCTGTCCTCCCAGAAGTATAGTATAGCATGTATCAGACTTTTCTGCTAGTAATCTGCCTGGGTTCTTGAATTAGCTGGAAATCAGGTAGGTCATTTCAAGCATCTGTATCACAAGCAGAAAATCCATTACAATGTTCTGGACACTTTCTACAAGAATATAGTTAACCAAGACCTTTTCTTCTCATAGATGTGAACAGGAAATGCCATCCTTTTCACTCCAGAGTGTCTTCCAGTCCCTTTTGTAATCAGCTGTTCCAGGGGACAGAGGCATTCATGTCAACTATATGTGTGTTTCCTGATCTTCAGAGTTGTTTAGAAAGATAAAATAGGATAATCATGATCATTCTGGTAGCTATGGATGAACGTAAGGGAGATCTGACATAAACTTTTCTGTTGAACTTTGTTCAACTTCATTATTGAAGTGTTTTTGGTTTTTTTTTTTTCTTTTAATCCCCAGAGAATTTTGTTTCCCTTCAGAGAAATACCCTAATTAATAGAAGAACAAATAAAAGGCAGATGTATTTGGCCAAGTAGACTTAATTTGCCATGTGATACACAGAAAAGCCAAGTTTCCTTTTGGCCTCTTGGAATTCTGCTGTATTTCCAGGATAGCGCTGGGTTCCTCTATAAGCTCAATCTCTTTGAAAGCTGTTTCAGCACTGTGCTTCCAGGCTGGAGGCTTCTTTGTTTTTGTTGACACTATTGTAATTGTGTCCTGAAGAGTTTGTTAGTTTGGGGGAGGGGGGTGTTTCTCCTTTATGTACTAGTTTTCAAGTAGGATCTGAATATCTTAGTTGTTTCCTTTGAGTCTGAACACTTTTTGGGTGGTCAGAAATGGTACTTGAGCTTTGAAGTGCCTGTGAATGTTCATCACAAGTCCTCATAATTTATGTTACTCTTGGAAAGGGGTATGCAGTAAGAAAGAAAAAGAACAGAAGAACACCATATGCAAAGGTAGATATATATTAAAACTATTATCAACTATTTAAAGAAAAGACCTTAAAATGGTCTCTTTTCTTAAAATGGATAATGCATACCTGCAGCGGTACAACTTAGGAAATTGCATTTCCTGAGCTGAGAAGCATTCTCATTCTGTGAAATTCACATTCACTTCACTTTGTAAAAGTGATTGTATAATAGCTAGAAGCCAGAGAAAATTGATCAGTTTGATAAACCACTTCTAAGCAATGAAGTACTGCTATCATTTTACTCGTATGCTACAGTTGCAAACCACCATATTATTAAAACCGTGTGTAAAAATACAAATGTGTTATTCTGTCAATTCCTGTTATATTTTTTAATTTTTTTCCTTCTTTGTGGCAAAGCAGTTTTGGGCTACGATTCAGAAGACCATGCACAAATATGTTGCTGCAGGCTGAGAATCATTATCTAGATTAATCCTTTAAAGTCACGAGGCAAATGCTATGATACAAAATTTAGAGATATACCCATACCCACCAGCTTTCAACAAAGGGAGAAATAAACTACATATACTTTCTTAGTTTGATTTAAATTTGACAGTACTGACTACACGTTCAAGATCTAAGTAAGAACATGGCTATACTGAAGTTGAAAAAGAAATTGTAACTTGGAAACTGGATTTTAAAACTGTGGTTGAATATATACTGAAGAAATGTTCAATGAGTCTGCTTTGCACTATATATATATAAAAATATATATTGATATCACTTCAATAAAGAGCTACTTTATGAAAGGGCAAGCCATATATTTGAGTGAAGTTTGGTAATTATAGATAAGGAAGCAGTATCAGAGATATTTCAAATTAAATTGTATAAATGGTTTTTGGATAAGATCCAGAACAAATTAACTAGAAAGTTTTGCTTTAGTGGTAAGAAGACTATGTTTGTCTGAAACTAATGTAAATAATGTGTGTTGATTGTTGTGTAAAGTTAATAGTGAGAATACAGAATTTGATAAAAGGAGCATTCTCTTTGTCAGGAACTTATTTTGTAGCTTTTACCTATAAGATTTTGCACAATATTAAAAAGAAATACAAATCCATTCATATTTGCTACTCACTGTGAAACAAGGAGGTACCCAGGGCTTTCTGGTAATTGTGTTGCCTCAATGCATTTCCAGTTGCATAACAAAAAACTGATAGCCTCTATCACTGGTCACCTTTAAAAATCTGAAGGTACAGATTTGATTTCCTGCCTGGAAAATACGTCCCTGATTTTATTAATTACTATAGCACAGTTGAAAGGTTCTGTACCCTTCAATAGTCTTCTGATTTCACACTTGCTCTATTCTTATTATTCTTTTTTTTTTTTAATTTATAATTTCCAAGTATAAAATCTTCCATTTGGTAATACCTTTTGTCTGAAGAGTTATTATTCCTGTTCATTTAATGTGATAAACACAGCTTAAAGATACTTTGGTGCTACAGAATACTTTGGTACTCTGTTGTGAATGAAGACATCTGTAGTCACAAATTTATTTGATATATATTTCTTAAAACCAAAAAACATGTGCAGATGTGTTGACTGCATAGTGATAATGCTAATAACTATTGCAGAGATTTTTAGATACTCACTAGTTAAAGGCAGGTTTATATAGAGTCGGTCTGGAATTAATTTAGAGCCCTTCAGGCCCATCACTGAATCCTTCCATGAACCAGGCTTAGAAGCCAAGGATTGTGCCAAATACTCTGGATTTAGAATTATCCTTACATCACTGGAATTTATTCATAATTTAAGCGTGTATGATGCACTGTCTGAGCTCAGTGATCTGTCAGAACAATTGCAGACAATGGGCATTACACTGCCAGAAGCTCTCTCACAGGCTTTGATTTCTGCTTGCCTTGTTGTTAGTTTAGGAATATGTGCAATAAAGATGGCAGTGCCAAATGAAGTTTGTACTATAAAACCAGGGATATGCATGACAGCAAAACTGTTAAAATTCATGTAGAAAAATTAGGAGCTTGGCAAACAGTATAAAAAACCCTGGCTGGTGACAGCAAGACTTTTGAAGACTAAAGTTTATCAAACATTTACATTTTTCCTCCATATTAATCCTGTATTATAGTTTTCCCTAATCAAAAACTGAATCCATGCTAAGAATGGGCTGAGTCACTTTTTAAAAAGTGCAGTCCACAAATAGCAGAATTGTTGCCTGAATAGGAACTGGCTATTACAATAAGTTTTAACACTCCCATAGAACTTCAAAATGCCTGTAAAGAGATGTGTTGGAGAAATCCCTGATATCTTGCCAGGAATAGCAAGTTGTTCCTAGTCTGTCTTTCAGTACTTATTGTAGTAGCCTCTGGCAAATTCTGTATGTGAATGTATTTCCATTTTTCGAGCAGAAACTTTTGGCAATACTAACATGGCAGAAATATTGTGAACATTTTATTTTATGATCTACATGTAAGTACTCATTGTAAAATATTTATGCAATATAAATGCGTAACTAAGAAGGTAATACTTTGTCTAGCTATTAATTTGACAATGTTGTCTGTCATAAAGAAATGGGATCCATTAGTGCTCTCATGGATTACAAAGGCTTTATTTCTGTATCACTCTCTGTTACTTCCAATCTGTGCTGACAATTATACTTGGTTCTTTCATAGGTAGAAGTTTTGAAAAATTTCATCGCTAGTATAACTGATATAGTATTTATTCATGAACTTGTGCATCATTCATAGATGTCTGCCTCAAAATGTTACATATCCACTGCTGAATGATGATGCTTTGGTTTAGATTCAGGTGTACTCAGACAAAAATGATTCCAATAATATGCATCAACATATTTGTATGTTGTAATATATTTGAAAGAGTTTATGCAGCTATATACCCACTGAAATTGATCGTGTCTCCTCAGAGACTTAAAATAATAACCACCATTCTTCTTCATTGAAATAAAAAGCTTAACAAATTTTCATAAATTTCTCATATATGCCACAGTACTCCCATAAATTATGATAATAATTCAGTTATCTTTTGGTGACTAAGACAATACTATGTCCCCTGTTTAAGTCATAACTTGTAGGCTAGCAAGCAGTTTACTGCTCAAAAGACCTTTTTCTTATACAATTAATGTATATTATACAGAAACCCTTCCTCAGAAGAAAGAAAGAAATTTCAGGTCCAAGAAATAACTAGCAATAATATCAATGTGAATTTCTCTCTAAATATATTTTTGTTTTATTCAAACAAGAACTTACAAATAAAAGCTATTTCCATGACCAGGATATGCTACAACAGCTTTTCTGTGTTGAACCTTGTGCCCCTTGTTTGCTCCAGGCCTGGACAGAAAGAGTCAGACTCTTTTCAGCAGTTCTCTTTCCGCAGGGGTTATTTTAGCCTGTTTTCAGCACTGCCTGGTCTTTCCCAGCCAGCTTTGTTGATCAAACAAGGTTAGTTGCCCTGAAGGCCTGTCCTGAAAAAAAACAAATTATGGCAGTTCACAAAAGCGATAGATTTTGAAAAATCAAGAATAGGCTTTAAAAATTTGTGTAGTTAATATTTTTCATGACAAAATATTCCAGTGTTTAAAATTGGTCAATAATTTGAAAAATGCCTTTACCAACATGAATGCAAGGCTGTCACAGGGAAAGAAATGCCTGCACCTCTACTGAGAGTTTGCAAAAGAACAGGAAAGGAATTTGGCATTATTTATAGCAACAAGTTATTTTTTCCTATTTACAGTACTAAATATAATAGAACTTTTTTTTTGTGAGCATTTCTGAGATCATCTTTAAATGATTCTAAAGACAAGTATGTGTTTTTTATAGCAGCTGTCAAGCTTTTGTCCTCAGTCTTAACGCAGTTGATGAAAATATCAAATATGACCAATGTCATACATGAATGCCTACATTGAAGTAATCTTTTCACCTTATAAAAATATCTATTAATGAAGTAAATTTATTACCTGAATTAAATCCTAATATGGACTGTTCATGTTGTTGAGAGAGTAAGGCAGTTCTCAAAGAAACTTAGCCAAAATGTTCAGTCCTCAATGTATTACAACAATATCCAATTTAATCTTAAGTACCCTTATTTTGATGAAACCAACACAAAGCTGAAATGTTTGTATGTATGTCAGAATGGAACAAAGGTGTTTGGGCCATTTAAATCCAGATTTATTTTAGAGATTAAGATTCAGCTTTGTGACATTAAATGAAAAGACACAAAACAGTGACTCAAGAAGTGTTAGAGACACTTAATGTGAAATGATTATCAACCATGGTGACTTGAGACTAATTAGGTTTAAATGCCATCCAGCTAAATACAGCATGTCAAATTGAAGGGTCTTCTGAAACAAATTCTGACCTTCAGTATTTGCAGGTTACAGTGGACAAGATGACAATTTTTTGCCTTTTTTTTTTTTTTTTTTGTTTATTTAAATTTTTTTTAATAGGGGAAAGAAGAACACCATTTTAAGGTCTCTCTTCAGCAGTTCATTCTCCTGATGATAATTTTTAAGTTTTGTACTCTGTTCCAAAGGAAGGTATCCACCTCCTCTCATGTTGGTCTACATGACTGATCATCTAATGACATTCACCGTACAAAAAAGGGAGCAAACTGTAGAAATTAAATTATTTCTGTTTCAGGATTTTGCTGTCCTTAGTTCCTTAGTGTCCCACATTTAATTTAAACAGTGATAGTATTGTTATGAAACCTAGTATTACGAAAAGCGTTACCATGGGCCCCAGTGGAGACAGTCTTTACCAAAGAAACTCTGTACAGCTACAGGAGTATAGTACATAGCAACACAGTTGTTTTGCACAGATAGATGGTGAGTGGAATCCCAAAAGGGGAGTTGGAGGAATGTTGTTTCCTTTAGTGAATCAGCAGAAGAGGAGGCATAATGGCCTTGCCTTCTAGGTCCTGTATATTAATCTCTGCAGAGCAATGCGTGACATTGCTCAGATGTCAGATGCTGTTTATAACTAGGCAGGAAACATAACATAGAACAAAACAGTGTCATTAATTTCTCTTGAGACTGTATATGCATGTTTTAGGTTAGCTGTTTTTTCACTGGTGCACATAGTTCAAACATCGTATCAGCAGTATTGTAAGGTGGCTTGAAAAGTTGTTTTATCCATGAATTTGTCCAGTTGCTCTCAGTCCATGACCAAAAGACCATCTTTGCTTGATCGTGCTGCTTTTAATGACAACTAATACCAGTGTCGGAGGTCAGAGAAGCATCATTATCTATTCAGCATCTCTGTGCCAAGTGTGATTTGATGAGTGTTCATCACCTTTCCTTGTTTGCTGGTATTTGCACTGAAGACTAATTCTACTCTTTACTGCCATTCTTTAGATAAAGCTGTTCCATAATTTGAATAATTCCTTCCACTTTTCCTAGGTTCTTAAGTACTGTCACATCGTTTTAAGGTGGGAAACAAGAATCACAGACAGTATTCAAGTGTGAATGGTGTCAGAATAGGTTGGGTGCTTTTTAACACCACTGCACTGAAATGTAATCAGAAATATATTACAAACCCAGTGACTTTAGCCCTGCCTACACAGGGCTCATACAGAGCCTGAAGGGCAAGCAGGAGCATTCAAAAGGAAGTGTATGATTTCCTTCCCTGGTAAGCATTTCCCTTTTGAGAGATTATTCCTGCCTCTGATATCCTCTTGTGCTGCTGCCTTGGGAATACACTAACTTCACTCCTGCCTGAAGCACTGGAGAGCAGCTGGAACTCCAGTCCATGCCACTTTTCCTGCCATCACATGGCCTGAATCCACTTGCTTTAGAATAAATTTTTAATAGCTGGACATCTGCTTAGTTTGGTTTTGAATATATTTTTCTATCCATGTAATAAAGGATTAATAAGAAAGGATTAGTAAAGGATGTTATTTAATAAATCTATACAATAGTTCATTTAGCTTCCAAAAGTTCTTAATCTATACAGCTTTTACCAGTTCTCTATGTTAATTTTCACAAATCCTGCCTTTTCGTCACTAAAATTGTGGTTCCTAACATTACTTGCTGTATTTATACAGAACAATGTAGAGTCTTGGCACAGTTTAGCATTTTATTAAAACGAACATACTTTTGCCAGAAGAGAGGAAATATCTGTCTATTGTTCCGTTCCCCTAGGTGGAGTAAAGGGATCTTTAGGGAGTCCCTGATTGTTGTAGGAAGTTACTGCAGGATGGTGTTATAGCAGAGACTAAGGGACTATCTGCTGAAACTGCAGTGAAGTTTGAAAGCTGTCCAGCTCACGTAGTAAAATGTTTATATATCCTGTTTCAGTGCGCACTGAACTGTTGAGGAATGGCTTGATGAGAAAGGGCATGGCTCTGTGGAGCAGTTGTACAAGCAGACCAAATGCTAGGCTGCAC
>WYDI02018908.1:0-12943 GCA_009867235.2 Psittacus erithacus | reverse complement strand
CTGGCAATAAAGTGGAACTTGCTTATCACTCATATTGAGTCGTCGCTTGATTCCCCGCGCCGTCGCCTGCAACACTGAACAATATTGAAGAAAGGAAGTTATTTCAGATCAAGCGAATTTTCATTAATCAGAAAGCTTATAAATAGCAAAACAAGTTAGATATTTTAAATCTGTTTAGTTATTTTTATTTTTTCTAGACAACACTGTAGCCCTGTCCAGGGAAAAAGAGAAAATTGTACAGTGGTAAGAGAATTGTGTCATTGGTCTGGCGGTTCAAAAGGTGACTGGATACTAGTTTGACTTTAAAGATCATGACCTCAGCAGTTGGAAACTTGTTTAAAGAAACCCCAAACATACGAATACAGTATTGTTTTTCTTTTGTCTTAATGCTTGAGTCATGCAAGCCTATAGAGGAGTTCTCTCAGCAATTTTTAACTTACTTTTCAGTTTTAAATATATAAAAGTATATATTGCCCAAAGTAAGAGCCCCAGTAAGCAATTAATTTTTGTTAAGCACTTGTAGTTTTTTATCTTTGAGAGCAAAAAGATACATTTAGAAATTTAATCCCATCTTAGCTGTAATTTAGACATAGCAATATTTTTCTAATGTAATTTATAATAGTGCTTCTCATTTGGTGTCATATAATTTTAGAGACTTCTATTACTCTTTTTTTCCAAAACAGAAATATAAAAGGATTTCCAGTCTGCTATGTCTGATTAACAGTGGCTGTTGTCTTACTTCTACCCAACCGCCTTCATTTGTTTTTGGTTTGGCTTTTTTACCCTGAGCTGCTTAAGCTCATAAGCGTTATGATTCTGGAAGCTGTGAAAAAACTTAACTGCAGTATTTGAGAGCACACCACTTCACACACTGCATGCTTGTGAGAAAAGGGCAACAGCCCCGCTACAGCTTTAAAACCTTCTAGTAGTTTTAGAGTGTGGAGTGTTGGGCTCTGGAGCCTCCTGAAACATGAGGTACCATTCCTATGCTGTCTGCACAAGACTGGTGCGACGTACTTAAACTCTACAGGGATGCCTTTTCCTCGATAGCAATGGATTTTGCCTCAAGAGTGGAAAAAATGTGAAGAGAAAAGCAATACAAACCTACTATTGATGGTTCTGCAGTACCTTTCCAAGTGTCTGTGCACATGTGTGCACAAACTCACAACGCAGTGATCAAATTCTCACAGCTGTTCTGGAGGCACCTTTCCTCCCGTTGGCAGTAGCTGGGTTCGTTAATCAATTTTTAAAGAGTAACTGTGATTGAATTTCTCTGTAGGTACTCTGGCTGCAGCTAATGTTTTTATGTAACCTGACGCTATTTGTAACAATGGCTGGAACGGCTGTTTGTTCCCATGCTCTAAAGAACAAAGAAAACGAGATAATAGCAAACGATCCTATCATGTGTCTGCCTTTATCTTCGATGTGTTTAAAAACACTCCAGATTTTCCAAAATCAACAGCTCCAGTTTATTGATAAAAATAGATGAATTTCAAATTCCACAATGCACGTTTTTCTCAGGTAATGAAACTTTTGTATTGCACGCAGGAACCTGAAGAGACATGCTGCGTTGTTCCGAGTGGCAGAAGCGCTAAGCAAGCACAACCTCCGGCCAGAGCAGGCTCAATGCCGCCGCTCAGCACTTTTAGCACACAGCGGCTGCTGCATTTTGTTTGCCGGCCGTGACCAGGCCCGCGGTCGCAGTCCCTCGGTATGCCGGGATCCCCTACGCAGGCCTCGAGCGCCTGCGAGTCCTCCCGGCACCGCGCATGATGCTGGGGCGGGGCGAGCCGCCGCGAGCTCCATCGATGACTCGAGGTGCGACTAGAGCTGCTTGACTGCTTCCAGTCCGGAGCGATCGCTGCCGGAGCGGTCCCTTCTCGCTGCCCCGGAGCCCGTGCCGCTTTCGGGGGAAGGAGGATGGTGAGGGGCAGTCGGGCTGGGGCGCCTTGCGCTCCCTGCCAGGGCTGCTGAGCGAGCGCTAGGGGAAAGGGGAGGGTGAGGAGTAGGGAGCGGGGCCGTGAGTAAGCAGTTCCTGGGCCATGCGGGGCCGGGCTCGCCGCGGGCCCGGGGACAGGCCTATGGCTGAGCCTCGCTGACGGGGCTGCCCGGGGAAGGTGGAGGTAGCGCTCCCATCGGCGGGGCCGGGGCAGGGAGGAGAGGAAGGGGAGTGCAGCGTCGGCGGTGGGGCCAGGCCTGTTTGGCCCGCCTCAGCAAGGAGCGGCCCGGCCCGGCGTGACGGTGCAAAGCGGAGGGTCAGCGCTGCAGGCGGCCCCCGGAGCGGGCCGAGCAGCATCGTTCACCCCGGCGCGGAGGGGGGCAGGCAGTGGCCGTGGCCCTCCCAGCGTGGCACCGGGGTCTTCTTGCGCCTCTCATGGTCTCGCCGTGCCCTGAGGATGCTCCGTGACTCGCGCTGCGAGCGCGTGCTCCAGAAGGGATTTGGCCGGAGAGCGGTCCCTGCCTCGGGCCTGGGTACAGATGCATCGTGTAAGGGACCCTGTAATGAAACAGCCAGAACTTGAGGTAGGGCGGGGCTTGGAGCAACCTGGTCTAGAGAAAGGTGTCCCTGCCCGTGGCAGGGGATTGGAACTGGGTGATCTTTAAGGTCCCTTTCAGCCCAAACCATTCCATGATGATTTGCTTGGGAGTGCGCTGCCATCTTATAAATTACACTAATGGATTTTATTTTGCTTATTCTAGTTTCGCAACCAGTATGACAATGATGTTACAGTTTGGAGCCCACAGGTAAAATCTTTATAAGCTTGCTAACAGACTTCTTCCTAGCTTTTTAGTTTTCTTCCACTCTAGCAGAAGTGGTATCACAATAGTGTAAATCATGTTCAAGTGCCTATAACTTGCTGCAGTCTTCTTCCTCTGGCTTTGTAGTCTGTTGCTTTCTACAAGGCCATTAACACCTCTCTGAGCTTCTGATGTATGAACGTGAGTGATGTTTAGGTGAGCCATGTTACCTCAAAGTACTTAAGGCCATTGTTTTCTGAATGTACCTGTGAGGTACAAAATGGATGCTATCATTGTTGGGGCTTGGAACTAGATGATCTTTAAAGGACCCTTCCAACCCAAACCATTCTGTGATTCTATGATCTATTTACAGACCTGTAATGAAAAGTGTGATATGAACAAGCATGAAACTGAGCTTAAATCTCCCCAATGTTAAGCTACTGCTAGGTCATTCTCTCTTTTTTTCACTAGCTAATATTGGAAATGAACTATCTGGTTTACAGTTGGGAAGAACTCAATGTTTTTTAAGAGCTTTACTGTATTCAGATTTTTCAGAATAAAAATTATCTCTTTTTTTTTTTTTTTCAGATTATCTCTGGTTTTATGCACAGTTACACAATTTTTATTGGCTTACAGTAAGCCCCTGTTTGAATGTCTGTACCCATGTGGCAGTCTGAAATGTGGAGTCTGAGATACTGATTTTTGTAGCATGAATTCACAGATCTTTATTTTTCTTAAATGATTAAAAAATGCCTGCTAAGTTCCATGCATAAAGTTTGTAATTATAATGTTGAGAGCTAGAACGTATGAGTGGTTAAATGCCATTTTGTAATGCAGTTAACACTGTGCTTCAGGTATGAAGTCTGTGCAGCGGTGTTTCCCATGTTGTGGAATCTCAGGGAGGATTCACACTATCTCTGTCTTTAAGATTATATTGAAATTTACTCCTAAATTGGAAATGTTATTACCTCTAAATCAGTTTTTTGTTGTGTATTGCTATTAAAATATATATGGTGTGTTCTGAAACTCACATAGGTTGTGTTGACTTCCAAATAAATATTCTAGAGGTTTAAAAGCAAGTGTCAGTTCAGGTGTTTAATATTGCCTTCTCTCTTGGTATGGACATTTTAAGATGGGATACTAATGGAAAATCAGAGTCTTGAAAATTGACTCGTTTCTAGCGATAGCAAAACTAAAGCTTTATTTTAAATGCAAATAGTAAATTATATTAGTGTAAAGTTAATATAACTTTAGTTTGTGGGTTTGTATTAATACTGAAAATCATGGTCAAGTAGTAGTATTTTTTAAAGATACATTTTCAGCATACGTTGTAACAGAGCATGTTTCCTACTTTCCATCCTATATGAAGACAACCTTGAATGTTGGAATGTTCTTTAGTCAATACCATGGTGGCTGTACATGGCTTTGAACTGGTTTATACTTCTTAATGATGGTGTTTCTCTGGCAGATTCTGTATCAGGAACTTTTAGATAGATTTTTTCTAAATCTATCTTTAAAACTTTAAAAATTACTTTTAAAACTATAACATTTTCTTAACAGCTTAAGTAGGTATTATGAAGTCATCAACATTTTTGTTTTCATAAATTGCCTTGAAAATATGAGTAGTGTTGGTAATCTTTTATAAAAAAAGACATTAAAAATTGCTGCTGTGCTGCAGTTACTGCTCCATACTGTCCTGTAGGTGAAGCAGTGATATGATACTGCAATAATTCTTAATACAGGAGCAAACAATAATCGCATTCTATTGGGAGAGGTTTTAAAATATTGTTATAAAGAAAAGGGAATAAGAGATTAAAGGCTAGAAGGGATTTCACACTTTTACAGCCTTGCAAGTCATTCATGAAAGTTGATAAATAGATGTTGGACAGTGTTCCATACTGCTGGACAGCATTCACAGTGATTTCGTACTGCTCTTGGGCAGGAAATATCCTATGTTACTGAAATTCCATTTATAACTTATGGATGAAATGGGATGGTAAGGTATTTTAAACATCTAGCGGACTTGGCATTTCTCTAGAGAAATTAAGTGAAAAGCCTTGTACCAAAAAAACCAGCCCAACAAGCTAATAGAAAGTGATTTCCTGTAATCTCCAATACATTTCATTGTAGGAACTCCATCACAACTGGTAGAATGCAACTGCATGCTGTGGTCAGTAATTCCAGTACTTGCACATCAGCAGTGAACATGCTGACTGTTTGATGCAGGCTGGCCAAGTAGAGTGCAGAAAATGAGCTGTGTTGCACTCAGTTGTTGCGTTAAAAGGACATTGTCTTATTTTCTTCCAAAGCTCCTGACTGCCTTTGCAGAACTTGTGGGGACTTAATTGTCTTTGAGACATCTCTTCCTCTTTCAGACTTTACTGCAGTTGACTAATAACTTGTTCAGAAGTTATTAGGGAATGGATAGTGAGACACAACAATTGCATAAGACTTGTTTCTTCATGAAACTCGATTAAAAGTTAAGCATCCAACTTCATCTGGAAGGTCTGTCTTTGAACCACACTGGGTCAAGTATTCATCTGAAGACAGTGACAAAAGTCTTATAATGGCAAAATTTTTTGCCCTTCATTTTTAGTTTGCCTGTTTTTTTGTATGCAGTATTGAGTGGCTCAGAGATGGCCAGATTTTTGTCAGTTAGTGGTGAGGTGTGTGTAGAAGTTAACTGAGGAAGTCTATTACGCAGTAAATTGGGGTGGAGGAATCAAAGGTTTGAAAACCAAAAACCGTTGAAACTTGATTCAGATTATTAACTTTAGAATGATTACTTTTGATTTTATTCTGTAGGGCCGAATTCATCAAATAGAATATGCCATGGAAGCTGTGAAACAAGGCTCAGCTACTGTGGGGCTGAAGTCAAAGATGCATGCTGTCCTGGTTGCTCTCAAGGTAACTTCAAACCTGTGTTCTCAGGACAGTGATGTTAGTAGAAAAGTTTTGATTTGGCAAATCAGTTTTGCACAGTCTGAACTCTTACGTGAATGCAATCAATCCCAGCTTCCTTTTGCTTGTGTATCAGTGTTGGACTGTAAATGTTTTCAGTGCCTTTGTAAAGCAGATTTTCATAAAATTTTGAAGGAAGTGAGTGAAAGATTTTTCTTCTCTTTAAAAGATGTGTCCCTCTTCTTTTAATATTTTTTTCATTAGTTATTAAGTGGTAAAACTATTTCTTTTCACAAGGCTTGAGTGTTTGTTGTTTCTTTCATTCTGACAGTTTCCTACTGAGGTGAAAATAAATTTGTTTGTTTTATTGTTTCATGATCACACTCAGTTCTTGCTGTAAATGTTAGCAGATTTCTCCACAGTGCTTGGCAAGCTGTTCAGTCTGCCACATTGATTTCTCCTTTTATACAGAGAGCACAGTCTGAGCTCGCAGCTCATCAGAAAAAAATCCTGTATGTTGACAACCATATTGGTATTTCAATTGCTGGACTTACTGCTGATGCAAGACTCTTGTGGTGAGTATCTTAGTTGTTGACATACATGGTTCTGCAATAATGAGTGAAAGTTCATTTGTAGACTATTGCAAATGAAATTTTCTGGTCAGCTAAGGATTAGTATTGAATTGCTGCTCTGTTGTACTATGCCAAAGACCTCAGCATGAAATTCTGGCAGATGTTTAACTAGTTGGCAGAAATCTCACTTGTTTGGCCCAAAATTTTGCTCTTTGGTTTTGTTACTAGTATGACAGTCCTGTCTGGTTTCCTCAGTGTGATGGAGTTTCCAAGCAGTCTGAGAAAGTACATCACTTAGATCCCGCTAGCAGCTGCTTCTGTGTATGTACATTTAAGAAAGTTATTAAAAAAGTACACTGCTGCATGTCTCAGCTTCAGAGGGGTTTGCTTTTTACCTGCTGCCATATTGTTCCATCAAATGAGGTAAACGTACACAGAAGGAGGAGTGTTCCTCAGTTTGATAGGAAAGGGTGTAGAAGAAATTTCTGAAATAAATCTAAATTGCTGTAGCATTACAAAGAAGTGTTACCATTTCATTGTGGCTTTTTTCCAGACTGTGTCTGTTGCCTGCATGAACTTCTACCTTCTTTGCATTGTATGGCTGAAATACAATAACACTCTTTCGAGCCTGTGGTCAACTTTGAGTAACAGTGATAGGTCATGATGAAATGAAGTTATGGAATGCATTTGACCCTTTTTCTCAAGGAGCAGAGTTGAAATAAAAATGCTTATATTAAGAGACAAGTATTGAGAGAAAAACTCATTGTGACTTTGATCTCTGCATTGGTTTGATTTTCTTTCTCCCCCCCCTTTTTTTTATCTTTTTTCCTCTTAGCAATTTCATGCGTCAGGAATGTCTGGATTCTAGATTTGTGTTTGATAGACCTCTGCCAGTTTCTCGCCTAGTGTCACTAATCGGAAGCAGTATCCTTTTTTTTTACACTTTTATCACTTTGATAGCTTTTTACTTGTTCATACATGTTCATAAAATTATTTTCCTATATCCCAGCTTAAAAGTCACTTTGAATTAAAAGAGTTAATTCAAAATTAATTCTTCTTTATTCACATAGCTTGTGTATTCTTTTAGAGAATATCCCATAATATGCACTGAACTGATAGAGAAGCAATAAAATGCTGTGCAACATTTAACATGGCACTGTTTTTTATTGTTATGCAGCGCCATGCCTTTGGAGGTGAGGGAGAAGAGGTGACTGTGCCATCCAAAACAGGATAATTTACTGGATTGTAGTTGCTCACTGGGATACACATACACACATATATATGTATATGTATAGGTTTTTTATCCTGTGGCAACTTCTGTCTCTCCATGGAACACAGTTGAGGCCTTATATTCTGATAATCAGGTGCCTAGAAAATGCTCAAAGAGATAAGAAATCAAATGAGGCTGTGCAGCATTAGGTGAGGTTTAATGCACCACTGAGTTATTTCAGAAAAGCTAATTGCTAAATTTGTTCTGATGGAAAAGAAATTGGTATTCCATTATGTTGTGAGATCTGGTGGTTTTTTTTGAACATAGTCTTCACTCCTCGGAAAGGTTTGCTTAGGCTATATAATGATTTTGGTGTATCTTTGCTTGGCTTAGGAAAATGGATAATTAGTGTGTTATTTTGAGATTGTTTCCTTAGCTTTCTTAAGAAACCCAGATACCAACACAGCGTTATGGCAGGAGACCGTATGGAGTAGGACTGCTCATTGCAGGTTATGATGTAAGTAAGCTGCGATAGTTACTACTGATCTAGAAGAAAACATGCTTAATGCAATTCTATACAACAAATACATGTTAAGAGGGGAAGGTGGAAGAGGCAGACTTATCAAAATTCTCAGAATAAATAATTTTCTGTATCTTGACCTAAGATATAACTTTCAAAAATGCTTCCGAATAGCTAATTCTGCCTACACTTATGAAGTGTACATTTGCAAAAATGAACAACTCTTTACTGCAAAAATTAGATTTGTGTTTTAAGGAACCAAAGTGTTGATCCCACAATTATTTTACTATTGATTATGAAGATTTGTGAACCATTATTTTAAATGTTTTCAAAAAAAAAAAAATATATGTGGAAATCATTGCTGGCCTCTATCTTACGTGTTTAGCAATAGCAGTTTGCTTAATGCAGCACACACAGAATCTCTGACCTCAAGAATTTTGACATGAGGAAGGTTGAAGGAAATTGTTATCTTGCCTGAAATCTTGCATGGGATATTTAAGCCTACAGCAGGCTTTTAGTTCTGTGCAGATAAGATGGAATGTGTGTGAAATACCTGCTGCAAGCCGCAGAGTAGAAAGCATATGTAGGCATAGTACTGTTTAAGGAACAGAGAAGGAAACACTTCTAGTGCCAGCTATCCTGCCCACATAAAAACTGCATTTTAATGAACAAAGTGAAAGAAAAAAAGTTTTTTGGTTTTTTTTTTAATTATTGCTTTTTTTTTTCAGTAGTTTTGAAGGAACTGTATAAGAACAGTGATATGATAAGCAATATAAAATACATTTATGTGCATACATATAAGCTGTGTGATATACCATGAAGCAAAACTGTTTTAGAAAATACCATATGTGTTCCAGCACCAGATTTGGTGTAAATTTATACATTTGGTTTACCTTCTGTGTGTTGGGTTTCTTTCTCTTTTTGTAGGATATGGGTCCTCATATCTTCCAGACTTGTCCCTCTGCAAACTATTTTGACTGCAAAGCAATGTCTATTGGTGCTCGTTCACAATCGGCACGAACTTACTTGGAAAGGCACATGACTGAGTTTACTGACTGTGAGTAGTGAAACCCTGTCTATCTAATGGTATTCATCAATTATGCAGTATGTTTTCTACTAGTGCTCCATTCTTTCGCATTTTGGGAGCCAAATTTTGTCATAAGTGTAAATCTGTGTGAAGACAAAATTGTAGAGGAAATGTTACAGATTTTCATCTCTCAACTTCTGGGTGCTTATTACATCCAATGAAAAGAGAAGTTTTGCTCAGGAAAGCAGAGAAAAAAAAACAAACCTAAAAGGCCTTTGCCCTGTTTAACCCCGGGAAAGGACAACTCTGTCCATATTGGAGCAGCGATAGTATGTCAGGGCAGTTATTTAAGTGGTGCATTGAAAAGGGTGAATTTTTTTTTGCATGAAATAGTGATGAGGAGGCTATTGAATAGCTGCTTGGGTTGAAAAAACCAACTTGATTATCACTGGTTGCATTGGTGGCAAGGCAGGTGCCAAAACTAGGTGCCTTCAACCTCAAGTTTAGAGAAGGGCTTGTTTCTCAAGATACGCCTATTGTCCTGGGTTCAGCTGTAGCAGTCATTTTTTCTCCTTCTTAGCAGCTGGTGCAGTGCTACCTACACCTATAAAACCAATTCTGTGTTCAGTACCAGAAAGGAGGGGAGCTCTGGAAGTCAAGTTAGCCAAGCTGATTTTCTGGTTATCAACTAAGAGTGGGAAGAAGGGGAAATGAGTGCCTAGACATAATAGTATATAGTTTGTAAATGTCTTTCTGGTTTCATTTGAAGGCAGTCTAGACGAGCTAGTTAAACATGGACTGCGTGCCCTGAGAGAGACTCTTCCTGCTGAACAGGATCTGACCACCAAGGTAAAAACTAGGTTTTCTCATAAAGAAATTTTACTGCTACTGTTACTAGAAATAACTGTGACAAAATTAATGTGAAATATGGCTGGCACTGAAATTTGGAAGCTGAATACTGGTAGATAATTTCGTGTCACCAGTTAATCTACAGTGTCCTTACTTATCTTAGATTTAAGTTTCTTATCAAAAGTGATATTATCTCGACAAGACCTTGCTTCCCTGGTTGCTTCATTATTTTAAACTTTGATCAGTATTTAAGATGCATCACTGCAACTAGAATCACAACTTGGCATTGTAAGCACAGTCAGTAATTCACTTGGGATGTGGAGGAAGGTTATGCACAAACAGTTGATTGAGTATGCAGCATCAACAGTTGCAAAAACTTCTGACAATAAAGTAACTGTCGAACAAGAAAATTCTAATGGTATCCATTAGTTGGTGTTCTGCTTGTGGCTGATCTGCCCTTTTCCATGTTTATTTTTTGTTATTCTTAGCCCTCCTTGGTTTTTAGAACTCTTAAAATAATGAAAATCCAAAATAAGACTAAAATAGTTGAGTTTGAAAAATCATGTTTCTTATTAAAAAGAAAAAAAATGAAAGGAATTTGAAGCCTTAAAAAGTGGTTTTAACTGCAAGATTTTGAAACGTTTTAGCTTTTGTAGGGTATAAATCTGCCTCCCTTTCCTTTCCCAGTAAAATATGCCGAAAAGGGAGTCTCTGGATTTTTTTTTTTCCCTTAAGTTGACACAGAGAGCGCAATGAGTCTCTCTTGTCATGGGAGGAAACTTTTCATCTGTCTCACAACTGTAAAGCCAGAGTTTATTTGCAGAAGACTGCTTCACATTTCTTTCAAAACTTTGCTTGACAGAATGTTTCCGTTGGGATTGTTGGCAAAGACATGGAATTCACCATCTATGACGATGATGATGTAGCACCATTCCTAGAAGGTCTTGAGGAGAGGCCACAGAGAAAGGTGTGTGGTTTAGATACAAATAAATAGGCTTTGTTGAAAGACAGCATTTTGTGATATATGACCTGATGTGTTTACAACATTTAAGTACTACTGTAGTAGTTTTAGGAATGTGATTTTTTATATTTGAAGTTACTATATGAAAACCATATAACCTTAGTTATTATATGAAAATCATACAACTTTAGTTGGAAACTAAGATGCTTATTGAATTAGTTTATGCTGAACTGGTGCCAGACTGTTCCAGTGTCATCTTTGCTTATCTTTGATCAAGTACAAGTTTTCACTGTTTTTCAGCAGAAGTGGCTATGTATGTTTCATGGCTGTAGCAAGATGCTCTCTCCTGCCCAATGGTTAATTTGGTTATTGCTACTTTGTAAGCTATTTGCTGGCATGAGCTATATTTGCTACTGGTGGTGCTTAAACCAGGGTAAAGCTGATTTATTTGTAAAGTGTTTTCTTCTGCCTTCCTAAAATACTTGTTTTACTTCTCTTCAAGCCTGCTCCACTTGCTGATGAACTTGCAGAAAAGGCAGAGGAGCCGATGGAGCACTAGTTGGTGGATAAGTTCCTCTGTATTAATGTACGTCCAATTATACAGGAAAGTTTATCCATTTGCTGGTAACTTTGTCCTCACCTATTTCTGCCAGTACATTCTGAGGATTACTCTTCAAAAAAGAAAGAAACAAACCCACCTATCCTTAAAAGGTAGGCAGGAGGTCATAATTGGGTGTTTCACAAGAAAGTTGTAATCATTTTCTAAATAGTACATGAAACTGTTTTTTAATAAAAAGCATACTGTCTTAAACTTGTAAGGACAAGTGGAAATAAATTGCTTTCTTGGGATCTGCTGTGGGTTTGGTTTCTTTTTTAATCTGAACAAATACTCAAATTACTATGTCATATCAAGGTGTCATCATGTTTGATCATTTATCAGAGTGAGCATTTACTTACTGTATATAAGTATGGTGCTTTGTTGAACTGAGAGGACTTCTAAATGCCTACAAAACTACACAATGATCATGAAACAGCTAGGATGCAGCGTGTTTCCCCATGTTGTCTTGTCATTCAAACTCAATTTGAAAAGACACTTCTGGTGATGAGTGTTTACTAGAAACAGTGCAGGCTGAAGGAGCTGAAAGCTGCTAGCCAGCTTGTATTTCGGTTTTTTGAGTTCTCTGCTTGAGTAAACCCCAGCCTGTTTGCAGCTGAATTGTATCACTTGGTTTCTTTAGAGCCATCCGCCAGACTTGTGTAGGAGGAGGGGGCTTCTAGCTTGCTGATGGCCTAAACTGGAGTAAGGAGGGAAGCATGCAAAATGCCTATCATAGGTTCCCTGACCTGCCAAGCCCCTAAAGTACTGTGGAATAAGCCAGCTTCCTTCAGCGTGTTCTGCATGGTCTGACTGAGGAGTGCCCAGTGCCAGATTTGGGACTAACAGTAGCTTCTTAGGAACAGTTTCTAGGGAAGCTCAGTGAGTTGGTGCTTCCAAAGTGCAAAATGGGTGTGATGCTATTTTAAGCAAAAAGAGTTCAGTTGTTTGTTGGGTTTTTTTTCCAGTTTCCATGTTGGTTCATCCTGGATTAGTTATTCTCACGAACACATTGGAAAGGGTGAACAAGTTTTTGGGGTGGACTTGCATAGGAACTTGATCATCTGCTCAATTTACTGCATAAAAATCCAGACCAAAACAAAAACCCCAAATGATAACATGAAACCCAAAGGCCTAACACTCACACCTTGTATTTATTAATAAGGCACAGTGCTGTTTTGAACAGGCTTGAAAACAGGCTGTGGCTTTGGTTTTTTAAGCATTAGATATCTTATTATAACTTTTCCCTTTTATATTCTTCTGCTATTGTTTTTCTATTTGTTTCTCTAGTATTTTGCTATTTATTCCCCCCCATTATTTTTATTTTTCCCCATTAGTGAAAATAGCTAAACTACTAATTTTCTCCGCATTTATTCCCTCCATTTATCTGTATTTATTTGTCCGTCCCTGTGAGTGCGCGCTACTTGTATCCCTCGGGTGCCTATTCCCACCCCCCCCCCCCCCCCCCCCCCCCCCCCCCCCCCCCCCCGCGCCCGGGGAAAACCCCCCCCCCCCCGCCCGGCCGAATCAGCACACCCCAAGGGGGGAAGGCCCCCCCTCCCCGGGGCG
>WYDI02018906.1:0-20999 GCA_009867235.2 Psittacus erithacus | reverse complement strand
AAAGTTAGAAACACAGTGCTGCACCAGCCACTAAGAAGGAGAAAAAATGACTGCTACTGCTGAACCCATGACAACCTGTAGAATTTTTGATTAATGTAAATTACACAATGACAAGATATGTAGCTTGTTAACTTCACAGGTTTCACTTGTAGAAAGGAGTCCTGATTACTGGTAAGAAATGTGGCAAGCAGTTTACAAACATACCAAACAGTAAACCTGACAGTATTGTTTCCAAGGAAAAGGGAAAGGTCTTCTGTCATCTGCTCCTGACTCTTCTTATTGGCCACCATAACCATAATATAATCAGGGAGCTCTTCATCTAATAGAAAGAGAAATATGTTGATTTAAAGCATAATAAATCATAAAAGAAAGACACAGCAAACATCATTAAACATGCAACCAGGATTTTTTTTTTTTCAGTTTTACTATAAAGACTCTGCAGGCAGAGGACTAGATAAGCAAACTAACAAGACTTCCATTTCTTCTAAGGTTCAGTGCAAGTTTCAGCTATGAGTGAGGAATAAAAGATCAACTAAACATGAACATAAGCTGACGATAAGATCAAGGTATTTAAAAGGTGAGTAAATAAAACACAAAAAGGACAAGATAAAAGAAGGCCACTTTGCTTCTTGTATCCTTTTATTTGAACACTAACAACCATCTACAAATTCCACCACTTCAATATTGCCATATATAGGGCCTTACCCTTGTCAAATTTCCTTCAGTTACAAAGACCAAACAGATAAATATTCCTTTCTGATCTGTGCATTAAACAAAACCCTAATTTCATGCACAGTAGGAAATCCACACCCTTGCTGGACTGTTCACACAGGGTATACCTACTCACCAGAATGGATATGACGGTGCTCAGGATCTGACATCAAACAGTACATTTAGGGTCTGGGGAGTTTGGTGTTCAGCTTTTTACTTCGGACTAGCTCTGGTCTACCCTGAAGGTCTGAATGGCGCATTTGCTACTTGAGGGCACTAGGCATGCTTCTTGAGCACATATTTCGATTTAGTTTGATCAAACATAGAATCGTAGAATGGTCTGGGTTGGAAAGGACCTTAAGATCATCTAGTTCCAATCCCTTGCCATGGGTGGGGATGCCTCTCCCTAGACTATGTCACTGTCCAACCTGGCCTTGAACACTGCCATGGATGGAGCATTTACCAGCTCTCTAAGCAACCTGTGCCAGGGCCTCATTACCCTCCCAGTGAAGAACTTATTCCTTATATCCAACCTGAATTACTTCTGTGTTAGTGTTAACAGCAGTAAGTGGAGATAGTTGGGAAATTCACTTCAAACTGTGAATTTGAACCAAGGCACTAATACAGCTGTACTTATTTTGTCAAGTGAGGTCTGTATACAATATTAAAAAGACTTAAACAATGAAAATTCTTAAACAGAAACCAAAATACAAATCAAAGGAATTGCCTATCTTCTCTGTACCCCGTAAATAATTCATCTATACCCTAGACTACAAAAATAACATTCATACGCTGCACCTGCAAGCCACTCTCACTACTCAGGTATTCCAACATAACAGGGTTTTTTTTGGTTGTTTGTTTTTTTTTTTTTCAGAAATCCTGGAAAAAGCAGACAAAGAATCAAGAACCGGGAAACTGAAACCTGGAATCATACTGAAAAAACAAACAAACAAACAAAAAACCAACCCAAACCAAAAAATGAGTCACTGCAAAAGACAACTTATGAGATGGTGAAAAAAGACAACCTTACAATGAAAAAATTCTAAGCATGGTTCCTTGGCACCTGCTGAGCTCAGAACATCAGCTCATAGGTAACTCCGTTCTATGAGTCAATGCATTTTGATTCCATAAATACAATGCCCCTCTTTAAACAGGAAGCAAGATGAATTCAAGATCAAACTACAAACTTTGAACTTTGTCCTGCAGCTCACAGGATCTGTGAACTATGTTCTCAGTTCCTGTCCTTCACCAGAAACCTAAGAAGTATCACAGACAACAAAGCAGTTGCAGGACTGAGGCATGCTGCTTCCAACAGAACACGGTTAAGTTACCAATGTTTACTGCTGTAAAAACAAACAGCTGCTCTTAAGTACAATATCCATTTAATCCTGGATTAAGGAAAAAAACAAACAAACAAACACAGGTGTTTTGGGTTTGGGGAGTCTGGTGTTCAGCTTCTTACTTTGGCCTAGCTCTGGCCTCCTCTGAAGGTCTGAATGGTGCATTTGCTGCTTGAGCACATATTTCAATTTAGTTTGATCAAACATAGAATCACAGAATGGTCTGAGCTGGAAAGGACCTTAAGATCATCTAGCTCCAGCCCCCCCTGCCATGGGCAGGGATGCCTCAACACTAGATCATGTCACCCAAGGCTCTGTCCAGCCTGGCCTTGAACACTTCCAGGGATGGAGCATTCACAACTTCCTTGGGCAACCTGTTTCAGTCTTCATATCTCTTTCCTCACAACCTGAAAGAAAATCTCACCCTGCCTCTAAGATTCAGCTACATATGTTGCATCAACATTAACTTAATGCATGTCCTGGTCTTCCCCTTAACAGTCAAGCTCTTGCATTTTGCAGATTTGTCCTACATAACATTTCTGACATGGCCTTTTCATCTCCCAAAACAGTTAGCCTATCTCTGTCTTACAGTAATATCCTTTCTCCTAATATTGACAAAGGTCTCACTCTGAATTCAAAAGACAGCTGAAAAGATGCCTAAGGAGGGCTGACTCCATCTCAGAGTAGTCACAGGTAACTGCTGCTGCTGTATTTGCAAGGATCTTGTATACTATGTTTCTACTTGTGTTTCAAAGAACTTTCCTTAAATACTCAGACACAGCACTTCAGATAATTCATCTGATGTTTAAGGCTTCTGCATGCAGTAACACAATAACAAGTATATACGCTGTTGCATTAACTAGCTGGTAGTTTCCTATATACCAACAATGAACCTAAAGAAGATTGCTAAACACGTGATAAAACTTACCAACGTAAGCCCCCAGCTCCTGCAACTTTCCTTTTATAGCACCCTAAAAAATAATAAAATAGCATTTAAGGGATGGAGCAAAAAAATATTTCTAACTTCAAAACTTAGCAGTTTTTCTCATTAACTGTTTGAACACGTTGGTTTCACATGCTACTTTTCCTGCTCTCCACTGCTTGTGATTATAGATGTTTTAAGAGTGAGGGCCTGACAGCAGAATAGCGAAAATTGCCAGGAATCTCACACTCCCTACAATATTTCCTATATACCAGTTCCTGGTGCTACCAGAGAACCTTCAAGTCCCAGATGTCCTTTTTTAAGCACAGACCAGACGGGCTCCTAAGGTGCAATCCCGTATGGTTCGATAAAATGTCATTCTCGGCTCCTCAAGGGAAAAACACCTGCCAGGACGTTCAAACTGCAATTGCTGAGTAGGAGCAGCTGGCAAGACCATGGCTAACGGGGGCTTACACATCACAGTGGAGGGCTACGCCTGGTCCTTTTCCGGGCCGCTGGGGAGCGAGAACTACAGCCCCTGGGGACGAGGCGGCAGTTGCCCTCCGGGGTGCGAGCCCGACTCTCCCTCCCGAAACAATTTTCCTGGTCGAGCCCCTTCCCGGGGAGTCCCGAGACGGAAGGCCGCTCGCCGCCGGTAACCCTGGCCCAGCTGGGGATTCACCGCGCTGTTTCCTCCCGCCAGGGGAAGGGGGCCCGGCGCTGCAAACTCCACAGCGCACCCGCCGCCTCCAAGTCTGAGGGGAGGTCAGAGGGAGCCCTGCGCCTCAGCCACCGGCCGGGCCTGCCGCACACAAGCGGGGTCAGGCTCTTGCCGCGAGTGGAAAGGGAACGACCCGGCAGCTTCTTTCTCACCCTGATCTTGCGGCTGATCTCGGTGCCGATCTCCATGGTCAAGCCGATCCGATCCCTTTCCCGTCGCGCCGTATCCCCTCCTACCGCGGCCTCCAAGATCCGCTCCCGCCGCAGGCCGCGCCAGCTCTGGAGCGCCACGCCAGAGAGTACACGGCCTCCACCTGCGGCGCCCCCTTTCGGGCCGCGCCGGTGCCTCCCCGCCACCGCCGCCTCCACCCCGCTAGCCTGTGTGTCCGGCGGCGGCAGTCCCTGTAGCGGGACGGCGAGTGGCGCCCAGGCGGCCAGCAGACCCCAAGGTGGAGGCGGAAGGTCTCCGAGCTCATTCAGAACGCCCCTCAGCAATCCTTGCCGGTTTCCCTCGTCCCTCTTTGTCCTTTTCACAACAGCCGCCCTAGCTGGCTGCCCGGTGCTGGAGGCGCGCACTGGCCTCTGCCCCTCTAACCTAACGCTGCCTGTGCCCGGTAGGCTTCGCCATGCCCGGCTCGCATGGGCGGCTGGCGTACCGGTGTACCCCCGCAGCTACGGCCGCGGGGATTAGGGGGACGCGGAGTCCCAACTGGGAGGCCGCCCTGGGCCGTCCATTGCCGCAGACCGCGCTCGCCGCTTGTCAAGCACTGGGCAGCCAGGAATCACTGTGCAGCCTGGCCCGAGGGTAAAGAAAATACTTCTATCTTCTAGTGTATTTCTAAGTACTTGTGTATCAGAGGGTCTACTCTTAATCATTCGAGTGTAACATTAAGATTTTTAAAGTTGCCTCTTTCTTCATTCCTGTTTTTTATAAAACTGGTTTATAAAGTCCTGCCACATGGCTTACACTAAGTATGAATACTACAAGATTAACTATAAAGTTACTGTTAATGCTTTTTCTGAAAAAGTACAAAAATTAAAGATTTAAATTTCTATTTAAATGTCTATTAAAAAAACCCCAAACAAATAAAACATTTTACAGTGCCTTACAAGTAAAAATGAATCTGGCAGATACAAAATTTCTGGCTTCAAGCATGTAATAGATGTATGCTTATTTTTTCTAGTACTATGCATTCTTTCCGTTAATACATAATGATGCATAAAGGCCCAGCTAGCTCTTTTTTTTTTTTTTTTTCCACAAATAAAAAATGGAATGATGAAAAACTGCTTCAGACACAGAGCCAAAGCATGGAAGTGATGAGCAAATTTGTTCAGAGGACAGCTTTAAGAGTCACATGTAGAATCAGAGGTGGTCTGAATTTTCAGTGCGTGATGTCACTTTTGCATGGCTAGTGAGTAAATGGAAGTATTTTTCCATGACTTCTTTATTGTTTCAGCACCCTGGGAATAACCCAGAAACTATGAGTTAAAGGGGTATCTTGCCTGTGTTTACCACAAATGGATAACTCCACACTAGGCTGAGGAGTATATACATGTAGACCGCTTTTCTGCCAGCAGGGTGGCTGATTCTGCTTCCAGTTTGGCTCACTGCCAGCCTTCCATTGATCAGTGCAAAGATCTGATCCTGGAGAGAGTTCCCAGAATGGGAGCAAGGTGGAAACTTGCGTCAGCCTTCACCCTGTTGGCTGATACACTCAACTGCAATCACCTACTTGGCCCAGGATGGAAAAAAAAAATGAAAACTGGCCCCAGGAGGGAAGACGTCAGTAAAAATAGGTTTTATCCCTGTTCTGCTGTGGGCAGGCAGTATTCAACCCAACAGGCAGAAACTTTTCTTTGTACTTCCAGAGCAAGGGCTGCAACATTCATTCAGTTGTCAGATATTAATTTTTCCTCCTGTAATCTTCAACAAGACAGTAAAAAGTACAGCAAAAGACACAGGTTTTTCTACCTGTGCATGTCATGAGTGTTGATCAGGGGCTAAAAGGGAGAAGCAGAAGCACAGAGCAGTGCCCTGAGGCTGTCACTGTCTGTCTTTTTGATTATGTCTTTATCAGAGTTCACCACATGTTAATGGACACTTTCATCTCTTTGTCCTTTTTATTACAATTGATAGTTGGAGCAAAGCAGGTAGTAGAGAGATGATGAGGTAAAAAGGTAGGGCAAAATGGAAAAAGTGCAGAAACCTACAAATTCAGCATACAAACTGGGGTAATAGGAAGCAGAAGAAAAAAAAAATTCAGAAATAGAGGTTTGGTGAGCTTCAAAAGGAGAAAATGTAGGCAGTGGAGGAGCACATTGACAATGTCTCTTTCATGATGAGTGTTGTTTTCAATGTAAATGCAAGGAAAGAAAATGCACCAAGGACTAACTATGGAAAGTAAGAAAAGTCCAAGAAATGCAACTTCTAGGCAGGGAATCGGGCAGGAAATGAGGCAGGAAATGGGTGTGATCTTGATTTAGAGTAGGAAATATGACAGATAAGAGAACTGAGACCTTGTTTCCAGTATGAATTGTTTAGAAATAGGAGGGGCTGCCTCTTTTACTCTGAATTTTCATGGCTTGGATTTGTCATTTATGGTACTGGAGTTTTCTCTGGCAAGTAACTGTAGTTCTGGCCTGTAGCAGATACCATGAGAGAAGGGTTTTAGGTTAGTTCATAGTTTCTTTTACTCAATATAAAATTCCTCTGAATGAGTTATTATTTTGGCTTATGGACCACTCATCATAACTATGGCTAATGGGTGGAGGGGTGAAGAGAGATTCCCCTGATCTGAGGAAAGACTATTCTTGTCTAAAAGAATTCATCGTAGTACAAAATTACCTACGTATTTCAGCTGTGATCAGTGTCCTCCTGAGTAACATGCTATTTGCATAGTAGGTCTGCAGGTTAGACCTGCTCAGACAGTAGCATGTTTGTGTGCTTTACATTGCCAAAACACTTTCTATGTTTTACAATTATGAGTCAGCATTCACATACTTGCTTTACCTTCTTCCTCATCCCTAACCCGTTTCAAATTCATATATACTGTTGCCTAGCTCACAAAATGTGGCGAGCTGTAAAATTCCTAACTGCATACAACTGCTGATTACACACTTGTGCAAACACATGCACACAGAGGTCTCCATATGTTTGTGGCACTGGACTGCAGTCCCTTACATGATGGTTAAATGTTATAAATATTACTTAATTGCTATGCATGTAATCCTTGCTAAAACAGTTGCTATTAAGGGTATAATTTCTACTGACACCTCTGGGAGTTTTAAGTCCAGACAAGGGCTGAAAGACCAGTCTTCAGTCTGCATTTTCTTCCTGTGTATATTACGAACAGCTTAAACTTACTTTTTTCAGCTGCAGACATAAATGTATGTGCACAGGTCATTTGCTATGGCACATACAGATTAAACCTTGAAAACATTTCCAAGTGGTGTGAAAATAAAACCAACAGAATTTTGGTAAGAGATTTGCCTTAATTTGAAAGGCTTAAAATAAATGATCATATGATTAAAAAAAAAGCAAAGATTGCCTGCTATTTGTTGTAACCCCTATTTCTGTAATGCCCCTTTAGCCAGAGAAGCAGCTGTTCATTGCTGACATTCTCCCTGCCAGGCATTCCAATTCTCTGAGGTAATGGGCTACAAGCATACGGGCCTTTGCTTTAATTCTTTCAGTGTATCCTTCCGCATGGATAAAGCGAGGGGAACGCCTCCAGGAAAAGAAATTAAATGCACACACAGAGAGGCACACAGGGACGGGTGATTTGAAAATACCCCCAAGAACGCAGTTTGCGCTAATGCAGCACAGCATCACATGAAGGGGGCTGCCTGAAGAGCTGTCTGGCACAGGTTTATTTTGTTGTAGTATTTTCTTCCACCCCCAGCTCTTTACCCAGTGGAATGATACCCAGAGCAAGTTTTTTGAGACAGGAAGTGAGGAATGTTTTCACTATGGGTTATCTGAGAAGAAGGTGGGTTAGCCGAGACAGCAGCTGTTTTGGCCAAGAGAAGCACAGTAAGTCAGTTCCCGAGGAATACAGATGAGATGGCTCCTGGAGAAAAAGTCTTGGAGTGCTGTGTGTTTTTTGTGGCTACACATATGTGAAAGGAGACTTGGTGTCTTTGGATCACTGCACAAGGTAAGGGGAAAACAGCAAGCACAGTAAAAAAAAAATAGAATGTGATCTTTCCTGCTCTGTACCCTAAGACTGAAGAGTTTCAAGCATTAACTTTTTAAAAGTAAAGGCTGTAGAACTGTGCTTCTGGACGTAGGGAAGGTTTGAGATTAAGTGCTTAATTGCTGCTCTTTCAGCCCAGGAGTCATGTCAAAGATTAACTGGTAAAACAAGCAGAGGGTGGAGTGTTTTGATTTTTTTTTGCCTCCCCAAATATTTCTGAAATAAATATATGTACTTTAAGCATTTGAAATTATAGGAACCCTTTTTCATTATTACATATTGCAGTTTTATTTTGCATGCTGCCATTCATGCAGGCTGTTTAAAAAACCTGTGTAAAGTAAAATGCTAATTGCTGAGGGGGGAGTGGGAGGTGTAGGTAAAGGAGAGAGAAAACCACAGCATCCAGTAACCATGAAAATTTCAGGCTTGCTAAATAAACGCTTGCTAAAAAAAAAATATTGTACAGGTCATCAATTGGCTTTGTAACTCCTGGCAGTATGTAGTTCATTTTTCTGAAGTAGCTTTTTATAACAATGCAGGTGTGTCTGAATTTACAGTAATGCAGAAGGCAGCTAGCACTGCAGAATGCACAGCTGCTGAATAAAAACAGCACAGCTGTGTTTGCAAGAAGTACATGTTTCACAGTAGAAGTTGCTGAATGATTCCTTAGTGTTACTCATCAAACTTGCCCTCGTCCTACAATATTTATTATATATCAGGAACTTCTGTTTTTAAATTGGTCTTTTGTGACATGGAGTGGAAGCTAGGTTAAGTTTTTTGTGTTATGAATGTGTTTCAGAAGTAATTAAGATTGTCAGGCATGTACTGAGTTAAAATGAAATAATTTAGGATAAATTCTCAGGACAGCAATAAATGCAAACAACAGAGCATAACCTGAAGAGTGCTTCTGGCACATTCTGAAAATTCTGCTCTAAACTTACTTCTTATGCTTCCATTGCAACCTGTCCACATAGCCAAATAACTGAAAGTCTGAGATTGCCTCATGTCAGCATTAGAGGGTTTCGAAACTTCACTGTCAGGTCAGCATCTGGTTAGCAATGTTTTAACTATTTTTCAATTTTTTTTTTCCCATGCCCTAAGAATACACTTCTAAGGCCCTGATGGGGGCATAAAAGTTTGAAAGTCTTTCATATTCAGTGGTACTACATAAAAACTGAGATTAAAATAGACTGCACTTCTGACTGCAGCTTTCAAAAAGACAAGTGAGCTGTTTTCTTTCACTGCTGTAGCACTGAAGAAAGTGTGTAACTGTGCAAAGAATGTATTGGAAAATAGGCCTTGAGGACGGGAGCTGAGGTCAGTCAGCCTAAAGTTATGCTGTCAGGAATAAACCCAGTGTGAATTTCTGCTGGCAGTGGGCAGGAAACGAAAAGCTTCTGTCTGTAGAGCATTCCCTGCATGCTGCTCTAGGGGGACAGGATTTGGAGGATCAAAGTGCAGAGCAAGTAATAAAGTGAGGATTCCCTTTGTATCCCTAAATTTTTCAGGGAAACCTGTTGCTATCAGTTGTTATTTATTCTGCAGCTGTACCCAAAAATAAAATAGTTGGTGTTTGGGTCAGGTTTTTTTTTTAGTCAATTGAGATTTTAGGTGGTATCTGTTGAGAATGGGGTTTCTGAAGGATTCAAATAATCTGCTTCCAGATTATTGGAAACGTCTTCAAGAAATATGCTATGATCATTCTTTGGAGTAGGGTAGTAAAGATGCCATTGAGGAAAACCACTCTGCCTCCTCTTTCTCCCCACTTTAGGCCTGAAGTGTCATTCTGTCTTTGCCATGCTGCTTATGAGGGATTAGGGAGTCTGATGAACGCTTTCAACCCAAAGAGTTTGCAGTTGTGTTGAGTAACATTAAATTTCTATGTATATAAATGTACAAGTAGCATGATGCTCTCTATCTGTTTACAGGCGTACCTTTGAGTTTAAAAACAGGTATGCTGGGAAGGCTACTTCTTCTGATTCCCCCACTCATGTTATTTTTGTCTGATAGTTCTAAGAACCTTCAGAAATCAAATAACGCCTTTTAAAACGTGGTATTAATGCATACCAGCCTTGAAAACACACAAAACCAAACTGCAACAAACCGTGGGTGGTTCCTTGCTGTCTTTTATCAGGCAGGCGGTGCGGCGCTGCCGCTAGAGGTCCCCGTGCGGGGCTCCCCGCGCCCGCAGCGGCCAAGTGACGGGAAGAAGGGCCGCTTTCCTCAGGCGCGGGGCGCGGCCTGCGGTCAGCGGGGGCCGGGAAGCGGCTGCAAGGGCGTCCGGGACCTGCTGCCTGGCCCGTCCTGGAGCTAGTGGCGCCGCGGGGAGGCTCCCCCCGCTTGCTTCCTCTCACCTCATGCAATGGCGGCTTTACCTCAAGTGTGTGAAGCACTTTCGCATCAGTGCCCAGCCTTGTTGTAGAGACCGCTCTCGCCGCACGGGCTTCTCCAGACCCTTCCTGTATTTAGTGAATGTTTTTATTTCGCGTTTACTGCTGAAAACCACCGCTAGTACGAGTGACAGATTTCCTAGGCTGAGGCGCACGCGGTAAGAAAACACCTGAAAGAGAAGGGCGAAGCTTGCCTGTTAAGGAGTTGACAGGAGAGGAGGCGTGAAGGTGTTTGCCAAAGGTGGGGAAATGGGTGGCTGCCTTTTAGACTGGGAATAAGCATGTTTTTCAAGGAAAAATTAGGAAATGAATGGTTCTCAGAATTTACATACTCTCTTTGCAAGGCAAAGCGTAACCTGAAACATCATACGGCAGTTTAACATGAGCAATAATAGTGCAGCTAGCTGTAATGCAGAGAAAATAAGAGGAATTGGGTTTTAATTGTCTGGTAGGAAATAGCTGAGGTGTAAGCTTTAGTGCCCCTATTCCTGCCTTTCTGTTTTTTTCCTTAATCACTTATGGGGCTTGGTTTGTGTTTAATCCAAGGGATAGCGGCTGAGGCTGCACACTGATCCGCTCTGGAAAACACCCCAGATTGCCAGATCTGCACTTACAGAAAGCGGCTTTGTTCAGTATTAGAAATACCTTAGGGCAGCACAGACTTTGTAGATGTATTTCATTTAAATACTGAATCAGTTTAGAAATACATACTTTAAGACACTGAAGCCACATATGATTAAGACTCATTATTCATCTGTGAGTTTAAAAAAAAAAGAATCAACTTGCCAAAGACTGGTGTCGTTTGTGGAAAAACCAGAAACTCTGGTGCTTATTTCATTATTTGAATGCATAACAGCTCTGCATTTTGGAGAAGTAGACTGATTATTTAGATTTAGAAAAAATATACATGTTAATTTTCCCATGTTACCATTCCCCTTTCAGTCAAACTGTTGTTTCTGATTCTTGTATTTACTCTCTTTCGCCCCTTACTAGGATTCTAGTGGATGTCCCTTCTACTTGTCTCTTGGTGGAAAACTTGCTTGTCTTTTAATGGATGCTGCTGCTGGTTGATCTTTGGAGACTTTACAGCTCCTTGGCTTTTGGGAGGAGATAGCTACTTGTCCCTCTCAAGGTCCTGGTGGTAGTAGCTTTTTATCAGTAACCATACCTGGGGGAGAAAGAAGATGCCTCTACCTTTTGGGTTAAAATTGAAACGAACTCGACGTTACACAGTATCCAGCAAAAGTTGCTTGGTGGCTCGCATCCAGCTGCTCAACGGTGAATTTGTGGAGTTCACGCTGTCGGTGGAAAGCACAGGCCAGGAAAGTTTGGAAGCAGTGGCTCAGAGGCTGGAATTGCGGGAGGTAAGCAAACTGTTGAACGAAGGTGTGATTTTTGTCTCTGGTGCTAGATGACCTATGTGGTGAATCTTTACCGTTTGAGGCAATGGATTTAGCATCAGTTACCCTGTGTTCCCCTTGTTTCTTCAGCTTCTGTTCTTGATGGGGACTTGGATTGCTCCAAAACAGTTGCAAAACTTACATTACAGAGCTAGGGAATGCCCAAGGGGAGGACATGTGTGAAGTGGCAGTGAATAGAAACTTAAGAGTGATAAACAAAGCGACTGTTTTATAAATCTGACAATGCTGAAATGCTGTTAAAAAAACCCCCACAAAGCATCTAAAAGGAATTTTCTGCCTCAGCAACACGGTTAAGAATTACTGCAAGACTTGAGACAACTTTTAGCTAAGGATATGAAAGAGAGTGTTATTTATGTGCATGTATTGTTGTTTTTTTTTTTTCTTGATGGATTAGAGCTGTGAAAAGAACCTAAAGCACAAAATGTGATAAACGTACCAGTGATCAACTGTTTGTATTACATGTTCAAATACCACAAATATGTTTACAGAAACTGCCTTGGAGCAAGCATATGGTCATTTAGATTGAATCCTGGCCTCATGAGGAAATATGGTTTCCACCGGTTGAATCTGTATGAATCTGTGTAACCTTTCCCTCCCAAGTTCCTTAGCTGATATTTTGAAGGATCCTTTTGCAAGTGAAATTTACTCTTCCACACATTTAGTAATTTATTTTATGCATCTGTATTGAGTGACTTACTTCTAAAATGTTGTGTTGCAAAATGTTGCTTATAGGAATCTACATAGATTACCAACATACCAACCAGTGTCATTGTTTTTTAGTTTTGTTAAGCACAGATGGATTTGATTTTAGTAGTTCAATGCTCTTGATCCTGTGTAAACTGACATTTCCCACTAGAGTCTCAAAAGGTTTAGTTCATTTTGTAGTCATTAAAGTGTGACAGCGTGTGCACTTTTGGTGGTCAGGAGGAGGAAAACTTGTAATAAAAGTTAGTGTTGCTGAAAAAGATGCTTTTGTTGTGTTATGTGGTCTGCCATATAGTAGTGTTTTGAATATGGAATTCAAACCCAAGATGGAAACCCTAGACTTGGGTAACCAAAATAAGAGTAATCATGAGAATACATACTGTCTAATAACTGTGATATTTTGAAATGTTATTTTTTCATCATCAAGCAAATGCTTGACACTGACATTGACATTTCTTGACATTGGCATTGACATTTCTTGACATTGTCAAGAAACTGCAAGTTTCAACTGCTTGAGACCTTGCTCAAATGTTGCACAAATAAATTTAGGACTCACTCCTGCAAGAATTTATTACTGTAAACAGCATGGTTACTGTAGGATTTCTTAGTAGGAAGTGCTATATATAGTCAGTTTTCAGGGTGTTTTATTTTGGCTTTTTTTTTTTTTTTTCTGTTTGGAAAATAAATAAATGAAATAGATTTGAATCTATTAATCTGTAAGTGTTTGTTTTCAGTCCCAATATGCATTCTTGTGGATTCTCCAAGTATTTTCTTTTAATGCATAGTTATTTTGGAAAAAATGCAATGTTGTGCAATGGTATGACTTTTTCATTTCATCTTGCTTCTTCTAGCAAAAGGGACAATATAACTACTCTCATAGCCTTAGTGTTTGTTTAGAGCACATCAGTTATCATAGATTTAGCATTCAGTTACTGTTATGTGAATGGAGTTTGTCAATGTTACCTATCCACTTTCAGATGTCACTGCAAAGTCAACAGAAGGTAAAGAATTTTAGCTATATTTGGTTTGTAAAACACAAAGGCTTTGTCTTCCCGAATGATGACTGCTAGCTTTCATTTAACCAGTCGCAGAGCATTGGAGATGCAAGTTTTTTCTGCTATTCTTCATTATCTTTTTTCTTTGGAGCTACTTCGAAAAATCTGTTTAAAAAAAAGAAATAAAGATGGCAGTTCTCTCAGTTAAGAGTCATACATCAGACTGAGGGAGTTGACAGTACACTATTGAACTCTGAGCAGATACCTTCAGTCATGCATTCTTGCATGGATTATTTTGGCAGGAAAACGTATTGCAATAAAAGGGAATGGAAAATAGGGATATAAATTACTTTCCAGAGCTTGCACTCAAAAAATGCTGTTCTGCCTTTAAATAGTCAGATTTACCAGGCAGATCATGGGTCATTCCTGACTGCTTGCTTAGTAGAAAGATTTCAGAAAGAAAAATCTGTTCAGCACTTTGCTTCAGTCTGCAGAAACATTAGACCTTGACACTGTAAAATACTAAGTACTTTCTTTAAGATGTTGCATACTGTTAATGCACTAAGCACCCTTATAAGTGTGAATTCAAAGTGTTAGACATGAAAGCATGACTGCTTATTTGAATACTGAGACTTAACGCAGTTATGAATGCCATGGCACCAGTTTCAGATTACTGTATATGGGCTACACAGTTATGACATGCGGTTCCCATGCACCTCCAGAGCAGTTTACTGCATGAGGTTTGAGGGGAATCTCTACCTTTTCACACATTGAATGCTAAAAAATTGTGAATATCACTTTCTGTCTGATGTAGTCTGCAGTTACTGAACTTGGACAGTGAATTGAATGGATTGTTTTTAATGCTGTGATATCTTTAACGTAATTGCTTTAACAGATCACTGTGTAAATGAGTTGTCTTATATTAGTGTTGTGTGGCCAAGCACTAGTTTTCTTTTGATTTTTCTCAGTTTAAAAGAACTATACTGTTATGGACACATTGTTAGGGTTTAGAAGGTCCTAAGTATGTTGCCAATTTTAGTTTTCTACTGAATGGTAGACTTTACAGAAAAGTGAAATGAATGCATTAAACTAAAAACAACATCTGGTATTCCCAGAATGTGACTCATCAGCAGCGGGTATGCAATCCAGCTCTTTTAAATGAGGAACTGGAGAAAGAAGCCAAAGGGAAAAAGGAACATAAGTTACTTACCCTGTGTAGCACAGCCTGTCTTTTATCCTGTGAGAGAGCTATAACCAAGCTTGATTTATGCAGAAAGCTATATTTGTTGCAGAAAACCATTCTGGAATTACAAGTTTTGAAAAACTGCTGAGACCTCTGATTGTTAGCTACCTTAAAAAAGTATGTGCAACACTGCTCATCTTGCATCTAGGGCATAAGTATACAAGTGAAATACTTGAACGTATACATTTTTTTCTTTTTCAGTGTAAATACAGCTAGATATCTGTAGGATGTTTGGCAGGAGATGTTACAAGTGATCTACTTCTCTTGCTGGATCTTCTTTTATTTGTTTTCTAATAACACTTCTAAACCAGAAAGAAGGGGCAAATACTGAAGATGTGTACAAGCAGAGTCTGACTTAACTGCCTTTACTATGTAGAGATATGGGCTCGAGTACAAGAACTAATGGTAGGGAACTTCTGTGAAGAGTATGTATTGTGCATATGTAAGTTCCTGTGTTTGTTTTGGACATGAATAGGGAAGAAGGAATCAAGGTTATCCAGAGCCTTAATAACTTTGAAGTTCTGAAACAGTGCTTCAGAAATGCTTGAACTATGCTGTAAAACTTCTAAAATATCAGCTGCTGTTTGGAGAAAACAAAAAAATGCCTTTAATTCAGTGTCATGGTTTCTTAAATGTGTGTTGTGCATATGTAAAGTGTTTTTAAAATAAGAGCAAGTGCAACCATAAATATTCTTATGCGTATATGTATCAGTAAACATATTGACTGGCACATAAAAGTTGGGCCAAGTCATGACAGAAGGATCACTAACATAATTATGTTTATGCCCTGTGTCAAAGTCTGACAAAATTTTAGCTAATCTGTGGAGAAAGAAGAGGAGAAGCAGTGCTGATACTTGAGCTGCTGTGCTTGCCTCTCTGAACTAAATTTTCCTTCAAAGTAGAAAAGGAGAAATTGTCATGGATGAATGTATATAGAAATGAAGACCTTCAGTGTGCAATCTAATTAATTTAAAAGATAAAAATACTTTATTAAAAAGCAAACTTGACTTCATCTAAAACATGCATTAATTGTAAGTGTGCTGTAATTGTTATTTATGAACCAAGATAAATTGAAGGACAAAACAGTCAGCCAAACATCAGTAATCATCTCAGAGCAATTATTGTAGTTCTTCCTTTTTCTGAAGGAAAAATGCTATGCAAGCAGGTGTAGGATTTGCATATGGTTGTGCTGCACTGAGCAGCACAAAATTAAGTTTTTTTCATGAAAGCACTAGTGGCAACTAGGACACCTTGCCCCTCATTTCTTTGGCTTTTTTTTTTTTTTTTCCCAAAGTTAGGCCAAAATTTGAATGTACCACGTAACTCTATTTTTTCATTGTCACAATGTCTGTATATTGCTGTACAGTTCTGTACTAACTTTGACAGAAGAGTTTTTCTTCTGAAGCAAAGATACCAGTTTATTGTTTAATATCTTTTGACCATTTTGAAATTTTGCTTTTTTCTGTTGTAAAGCAATGAGAGTTTAAGCTTCTGATGAATGGGAACATGGTACTCCTTTTAATGTCAGTGCTGTGTAAGGCATGAATCAGAAGCAGATATGCAAGTCCATCCTTCTTGGAGCCTTGGGCAGTGGTGGGGAAAAAGTAACATGATTTTTAGAAAAAGTATGTTTCTATATGTCTTGGTCATGCTCATAACTGAGTTGTTTCTGCTAGAGGTTAAAATGTGTCTTGGATTCAATGTTTTCTGTGCAGTATGAAGGTACTGCTCTTCAGCTTGTAAATTAGCTACTTTACCTTTGTCAATGTACTGATGAATAGAATCTGCCTTGCCTGTCCAAAGACCATTTATTCAAGACATTTTCAGGGTGTAAAACAGTGTATTGTGATTTGTGTAGTGTTGTGATTTGAATACATTAGAATGTGTCAGATTATCTGGCAAAGTATTGATTTTGTTCATTTCATATCCCTGCTGTTTTTCTATAAGCTATATTTGGCAACTGTTTCATTTAAATAGCATTTAGGAAACCTATATTGGAGTAGTTAGGAGAAAATAATTGTGCATGTGTGTTGGAAAAAAGGTTTCCATTATGAAAGGACTAAGACTTAAGACAGATTTCTCTCTGTATTCATATAGCTACCCTGCTAAATACTCCCTGTGGCAGCTACAGTTGAAGATCTTGTCAATACTCAAACAATAAAAACAGTGTAAGCAAAAGTACCCTAAAGTGAGTAGCTTCAAGATGGGGAAAAGGGAGGGGGTTTTGTGGGGCTAGCCAGCAGTCCTTCTTTTTCTGGAAGAATTGGTTGTTGTAGTATGTAGAGGGAGTGCAACTTTCCGCTCAGTGACTGGTACCTGGCAAGACTCATGGGGTTTTTTCCACCACTTCCAGGAAGTCTTGGATCTTGTACACTGGCCAGTCCAGGATTCTCCAAATCCTTTCTCCCCTAGAGACTGGGAAGATTTGTGGAGGAGGTTGTCTGCTGTGATAAGAGTGGAGTTTCTGGAGAATTTTCAAGGCTTCTTGTCTCCTTCTGTAGTTCGTAACACTGGGCATAGGGTAAAGCTTTCATTTGGTATCTGGCAGTTGTGCGCAGTACAGAATTATTGATCCAGTTCTTCTGCATGCAGTTTGTTTAAACTATGATATCCTGATGGCAGGAGCTGTTTTGTATCTAAGCATATAATAAAGCTAGACACAGTGGAGCCCTTGGGCTAACTGGGATTTTGTAAGTCCAACTGCAGTGCTTATCCTTTGGTAATGAGAAGGTGTTTCTAGCACTCCATACAGGAGAGCCTTATAGCTTGTTTTATCTGTATGTATCAGTGTGAAAGAGGAAAAGACTGAAAATTTATTTTAATTGTATTATTCTGTAAACCCTGTTATTGTTTTCTTTTTTTTTTTTTTTTTTTTTTTATTTCTTGCCTCAGCTTTTCGGATGGTGATTCCTCAGGTCACTGCACCCTTGAGGCAGGTGGCAGATTGCATTACTTAAAAAGCGCTTTATTAACAATTTGAAAACAATTCTGTTTTCTAGTCTATTTGTAACTTGAGAGATGCTCTGTAAGATTAATAATATAGGATATGGAAATTAGCTGGGAAATACATAAGTTTGAAGTAAACTTTAAACACTGCTATGCCTTGGGGAATGTGCAGTAAAGTCTGTGTGTACTCCCCGCTTCTATCTGCAAAAAGCAGTTAGGGTTTTTTTCCTTTAGTCTGAAGCTTTATAGGGAATGATCTTTTTTCTTTTTCTTTTTTCTTTTTCTTTTTTTTTTCCTTTTTTCTTTACATCTTTTTTCTCTTTTCTTTTTCTTTTTCTTTCTCTTTTTCTTTTTCCTTCTCTTTTTCTTTTTCCTTTTTTTTTTTTTTAAGATCCACAATACAGTAGTGTTTTCTCAAAATCCTTGAGAACATAACTTTTTCTTTATATAATACTTCCAGAAAAAAAAAAAAGGCACAGTCGAGTTTGAGGATCATAATAGGTGCTGTTAAGTTCAAGTGAGAAGATTACATATATTTTATATCTGGTGTATACATTTGTCATTTTTATTTCATTTCTGGATAGTGTAAACTGTGACCAGAATAGACCCTGAGATCCTATATTAAGACATTTTCTTTTATACCACTAATCAGAATAACTGATACATACAAATTATGTTTAGAGTCAAAATGGAATTATATTATGGATGACGCTGATCCACATTGAGGAAAATAAACCAAAATGCAGCACTTAGTTGTAGCTAACTAATATAAGGCAGTTGGTACAGGAAAGAAGGACTATCTCATTGGTTCAATTTCAAATTACAGAACAGATCAGGAACAGCAAACTGTGCTCAATGGATGTGGAAGCTGATGAAAATTTGAAGATTTAAAGCTCATTTTTTAATGGGTTTGTAAAAGATAGCACTGTTTTTAAAAAAGGTGTTATTTAATTCACATCCAAGAATTTCTGAACCAGTTGTTTTTCTTTATCATCACTGATTCTATAATGACATAGAATAACATAATAGTTTGAGTTGTAAGGGACCTCTGAGGGTTATATGGTCCCACCTTCTGTTCAGAGAGGCCGCCTTGGGTCAGGTGGCTCAGGGATTGCCTGGGTGAGTTTGAGTGCCTCCTAAGACAGAGATTTGGCACCTTCTTGGACTACGTGTTCCAGTGTTTGGCTACTCTTGTGAAATTTTTTCCTGATCTAATTGGAATTTCCCATGTTACAGCTTGTGCCCAGTGCTTCTCATGCTTGCAGTAAGCACTTTCAAGAAGAGTCTGTCTGTGTCTTCTGCATACCTTGCTTTTAGGCAATTGAAGTCCGCAGTAAGATTTTACTTTAGCCTCTTAGGACTGATCAGCCCCATTTCTCTGACTCTCTGACATTTCTCTGACTCTCATATCACACTGAAAGGTGTGATATAGCTGCCTACAGTAGCGTAGTTTTGTGATGTTCATACCTGATGAAGCTTCTCTGCTTAGCTTAGGAAATCTGTTTAATTTCATAGATGAAATCACACCATGCCCACCAAACTTGTGTTGGCCTTTTGGTACTTTTATGTTCTTGTTGACTCTTAAACTTTCATGCAAAAATGCTTGCTATTCCTGTCTGTTGTGACAGAAAGCAGCTAGATAGAAAGTAACTGTGCAGAAATTATATGCTCTTTTTGTTTCTATTTGATTTTCTTTGGAGGGGTTGGGTCATGAATAAGTCACTAAAATAAATGAACCTCAAAGCAGTGTTAATCTTAACAGCTTAACATATTTTAAGAATTATGTCATGACATTCTTTTTTAGCATTGGGTGTTGTCCTGAGTTGCTAATAATAAAATGTTTTAGCAATGAATAAAAATGGATTCTATTTTAATCGGTGCGAATATTCCAGGGTGCATAAGCTCCTCTGAAAACTCACAGGATCAAATTCTGCCCTTGAAGTCAAGTAAAAGGTTTGCATAGAAGTCAGAAGACAGGCTTTGGTCCACAGTGTTTTGCTTGGCTTTCATTTTATTTTTGATAGTCCAGACTGGGGGAGTTCGTAAGGGAAAATACTGTGGCAGAAAAATCTTATTTAAAGATATGCTGGATTCCAGAATATATTTTAATATGCAGAAACATTTTTCTTAGTCTGTTGTGCCAGTAATTACTGTACTGTGCATAGGCAAGAAAAAGTCTTTTACAGAAACAGCCCAGTGCAGATGATCATCATGCCTGAACAATGGGCTCTACATCAGTTTATACTTCAGGGTATAGAACCAGGAATATCTTATGTCAGAGAGTCTTTCAGCTTTGTTGATATGCTTCTGTGGTTCTGTAGCTGTTTCCCTTAAGTTTCAGTCCCTGCCATGGCCTCTGCACTCACCCAGAAGGTTGTGGTTCAGCATTTTGCATCTCACTCAGCCCAGGGCTGATGCAGTTGGCCTGTTGGGCAGGTGGACTAGAATAGCACAATAGGCTTTATTTTTTGGGCTCTTCCTAGCAAGTGAGATCAAATAGGTCATGGCATATAGATCAACTGGGTTTTTTTAATCTTTTGGTCCTGTAATTTATTTACCATCTTGCATTATATATACATTACATTTATAACACTTAGAAGTTATTGAATGTCAGCATCACAGTCTGACTTTGGCTACTGTGATTGTGCACATGATGGTAACACTCTTGTAATGAAAAAGAAATACAACTTTTTGCATGCATTCCTTTCCTCATTCAGTCTGTGGAAGGATCGAGGACTACTCATTTGGTACATTTTAGCCTTTTCAGTGTGTAATGTTACAGTCAACATAGTATTTTTTAGCAATGGAGCCTGTTTGATGCTATTGTTACAGTTCCTAACATCTTGTGAAATCTTAAGATACTGTCTTCTCATTATCTTTGTTGAGTTCTGGGAATTACCACACATTACATCTTACAGTCCGCAGATTGAAGCACAGAAATAAAAGCAAATGTTGTCCAAGATATAGCAAACTTAATGCACTTAGGCTAAGAAATTTAGAAAGCAGTGTTGTTTATAGGATTTGTATACAAAGCCATATTCCTTTTGTCCTCTTGAAACTGGAAGTATTTATGACTTCTTAAATTTGACCCTTGGTTTTCAGAAGTCAGAAGTAAACACCACAGAGTTTCCACCTGTGAAAAATTTGGTTTGTAGGATTTGATTTTCAAGAGAACTCTGTGGGGATACAATCTGTTTCTGTATGATGATTTTTAAGCTTTTCCAAGTATGAAACTATTTTGTATATATCAGTATTCTGCCTTTTCTCCAGATATCAGTCTATCCTCTTCTAGTTTAAAGCCATTACCCCTTGTCCTGTCTTCCACTATACTGATGTCGTGGTTTAGGCCTGCCACACAGCCCACTCACTGCCCCCCCACCTCCTCCCTGGGCTCCCGGAGGGATGGGGAA
>WYDI02018905.1:9342-19987 GCA_009867235.2 Psittacus erithacus | reverse complement strand
TTTAATTCTAACTGGGCCTTAGCTTTCCTAACCTGGTCCCTAGCTTCCTGGACAACATCCCTGTATTCTTCCCAGGCAGTCTGTTTTTGCTTCCACCTTTTATAAGTAATTTTTAGCTGTTAGTCTTCATTTATAAGATGTAAACCACCATGTTTGTATAGAAGAATATTTGGACTTTATTTCTGCCCTTGAGCAGCTTGTTGCATAGGGGTTTGGGGTTTTTTTCTGTGAAAAGCCACAGTGCCATACACATCAATGCAACTAATTGTTATTAATTCTTACAGCTTAGCATTTCACTCAATGCCAATATGGGTAAAAAAATCCTTTTACTTGGTATAAATTTTACCATGTGATAGCCTACGTTTTTCTAATAAGATAAGACCTAATGTTTTGGTTTGGTGTTTTGGTTTCGTTTGGATTGATCTGGTTTGGTTTGGTTTGGTTCTGCTCGAAAAGTTGTTTGGGGTTTTTTTTTCTGTTGTTCTTAATTTTCCTATATGCTTGCTTTTACTTTCATCATCCAAGACTGGAAGTAAAATTGCCAGAGTACTGTAGGAAGGAATTTTCCCAAACGTTTTTTCATACAATTTCAATCTTTCATCTCACAGGAAAAACAATTCATTTGATATATGAAGTACATGATTTATACAAATAAATAAATTCCAAGACAGTGTATTGACCCTTCAGGAATTGCTATTGACTAACCAACGTGAGTAAAATGTGTGTTAAATCATTAGCTTTTAAAAGGAACTAAAGCTGTGACTCCTTTGGCATGTTTTATTTACTGACGTTTTCCCATGCAAAGTTGTTGTAGTCTATAAAATTATTACTGATCATTATATCTCTGTTTTCATGCTACAGAATTTGTGCCTTAATTATGAATGGGTTGTGTATGCACTTTCCTCCCTCTGCAGTTTGGATAAAAATTTTCAGAGTTTGTTCACTGTCTGATCATTGTGTTTCTTGGGACTGAGCTGTTGCTCAATGACCTCTGGTGCCTGTTTTAGATTTCTGTGTGCTATACAAAAAACTTGCTCAGATCAGAGAGGAAAAATTTCAGTATTGTTGGTTTGAATATCTGTTGGGTGCAGCATATAGCTCAGTTTACAGAAATGCAAAATGGCCCCAAAAGAGCCAGAGGAGTTCATCACAACAGTTACTCAAGTGTTAACTGTTACAGCTCTGAGAGCCCATGAGAGCCTGATTTAGAGACCTAGAAGGTTCAGTGCTCGGGAAAAAAAAAAAAGAAAACAGTCAGTGTGGAAGCAGATATAATTGTTTTGGATGACATGATGCATGCTGCAATTTGTTGTCCTGTATTGAGGCAGAATGGTGGCAAAAGTTCTGAAATTGAAAACCAAGTGGTGAGAAAATTGAGGGTGTTTCTGTAGTGCAGAAGTGGTTGCTATCACTTTGGGAACTGAATATTCCAAGCTCTTATAGTTTGATGTTCCAAATTAATTGTCAGAGACAACTGATAATATTCTTGTGAAGTTGTTTGCCTGTATATCTTAAATGCTTCTGAACTTATAGCTGACTTTCATTGATTTGAGTTTCCAAATTGTGTTAAGAACATTGATGTCTGTTGGTCTGTGGTCTGTTGCTGAAAAGTTTACAGAAAAATAACACATACAAAAAAGGCAAGTGGTATAAAACCTGTTTTCTTCCCAACAGTGCGTGAAATAACTGATGAAAAAAAACTTTTCTTTCATGTAAGATTGCTATGACACTGATATGATTCACATGATTATCAATCAGTGCTGATGTGCATGATGAGGTACATGGATGTACACAGATGCACAGTGATCAATCAGGTGTAGATTTCATTGTGACCTTCTATACCAACCATTTATGGACTAGGGTGCATGATTTTTGTACAAAATTCTTTGCAGGACACTTCATAATGGTGATACTTTTGTCATTCACATTAGGTACAGGACTGGAATACATTTTTCCTTCTTTCCAGGAACAACTATTTTTCCCTAGTGAGAAAAGTGGAAAAAGATGTAGGGCAGGAGATGAGGCTAAGACATATAAGGAAACAAGACACAGACCCAGGACTGGAAAGCATGTTTGTATTGCACAGGTTTGACATTGTCATTTTTTATAGAACAGTCTCTGAACATGGGTTGCTTCCTCCTTTGTTGCAGACAGACTTCAGGGTTAACCATTGGAGAACTTAATCAAACTAGCAAACATGAAAAAAGATTAACAAGAATGTGGTCAGATCTGCAGATTGCAAACAAGAACAAAATTAGAGGTTTTAAACAGCACTACAATGTGCAAACCAAAACAAGCCAAAGCTCTTCATCAGACTAGAATTAGGACATATTTTTGAAAACTCTAAATACATAAAGGTGGAACGCAATTAGACCAGAGACAGCAACACCTGCTGATTAGCTCAGTTTTCTTCTCTTTTCAATTCTATTACACATGGTGCTACATAACAGTAATCTCAGGTTAGACACCTGGCTGGCACCCAATGCTCTCTAATTCTCAGCTCTGAAAGGGCAACTGTCATTTCAGTTTCCTACTGCCTGCTTTGCAGCTCACTGCAGAGTTCAGGAGAGGCTGAAGGAGCCGAGAAGTCCTGCTGCCTTACTGAAGTTACTCTCCTACTGAAGGAGGATTCATATGTGCTGGACCTTTGTGATATGCTACTTCACAGTGCTTGCATAGTATTTTTTACACTGCCTAAGGGTATACCTTTACCTAGTCCTTACTAAAAGAGCTTGCACTAGCATTGCTGCCTGCATGAACTCATAGTATTCTCTACAGAGGTTGCTATGAGCAGCTTTAGCTGAAGTAAAGAGAGCGAGCTAAAATCTTGTATGATTCTCCACACCTATCCCAAAGGAGCAAGTCTGAGCTGCCCTCTCTTTAATTTATTTCACACATAGCAATCATTTCAAGTGCAACCTCTCTGAACTCTGTCTTCGCATTCCTCTGCTTCCTTACATGTCAAATAGTGACCACACCACTCACTTTCAATAAAGCTGTTTGAATTTCCCAAATGAAAACTCATGTGCATCACAAATGTCTTAGCAGACTCCAGTTATATCCCATTTATTGTTCCCTCTATCTGTTCTTACCAACACAATGGAAAGGTAAAGTGCTATTTCTTCTTAATCGTATTTTCCAACATAATGTATTACATTTGTTTGGAATTTTACTATTACGTTACATCATCTTTTCAAATCTTAAGTTCCTATTTTTCCTTCCTGCTTCCTTTTTGTCCTTATCTATAGCACCTCAAGAATAAAATTTTTATACACACTTAATTTGGAAGTGCCATCTACAAATGACAGCGGTTCAAGTACTGCAGAAATTTGCACATAAGCTTTCTTATTTTACATCTCAGTGGAAAAAGAAATAGGAACTAACAGGAAATTCACACCAGGTTTACTATTTCCAACGTGTCTGCGCTTGATTTAACTATCTATAAAAATAATAGTGTCCCTCTAGGAAAACCAATAGATTTTAAAGTTTCTTTCAAATCTTGCTGTATAAAAAAAAATAAATGTTGAGATTACAAAGAGGAACTCCACACAGGAGAGCTTTGGTGCCACCACTGTTCTTGTAATGCCATAGAGGATTCATCTCAGGAATTGCTCTAATCTGTCCTTTTGTACACATACAATATAAAAAAAATAAATTGATCTTTCTAAAGCTTTTAGGCCTTTTTTTATTACTTTTTCTCATTATTGTATCATCCATTCATTCACAATGGGTTGTCTTATTCATGTACTGGATTAAAGTGTGTGGTGGGATAATTCTTATAAAGAAATAAAATACCAGTTTTTACTACAGTGGAGAAATTTCAGCTAGAATGAGTGCTGCACTGAATAAATGAAATAATTCAGGATGAATTGATCTTACCATAGTTTGTCCCTTTTCTTCTTTGATGACCATAAATGGATATATCAATGTACATAAAAAAGAGAAGAAACCACAACATATAGTATGATCTATGTGCAAACCATGAAGAGGTACAGAATCAGCTTTTGTTTCCTTACGTTCTCCACATAATTAATTAGTACACCAAACCCCCACTTTTTATCTTTGCAAGTAAGAAGAAATAGTCACTGAAAAGAAAGAGGAATTTTAAATGAATCCCCTCACTCTTTCCTGCTTGAGTAAGAGCAGTGAGAAAAAAAAAGTTGTGAAACAAAAGATCTTATATCTTTTAAAAGTTTAGTTTCTTTGCAATTCTTTAAGGTCTCTACCTTCACATCATGGAATAAAATGATCCAATTACATTTTTTCTATGTAGACAGGTATGAAGAGGTTGGATTTTTCTTCAGGTTACTCATACAGAAAAATGGGTGACTCACATTCTGACCTGAAGTGGCATAGGTACACATTTAAGTAGTCCTCAGTGATACCAACTGAAACTCCATTGAACAAGAATTATTTTTTTCCTTCCCGCCTATAGAAAAGGAGAGAAGTTTCCACATTAAAAAGATAAGGAAAAATTAATCATGAGTGTTAAAATATTGTTTTGGGGCTATACTTGGAGCGGATGCACATGGACCATTCATCCTTATACAGTCATAGTAACTTAAAATACAGGAACTTGAACAAACTACAGCACCTTGTTTGTCTTTCTGAGCCACACTTAGACATTTGGCTCAATGAAAAGACTGAATGGAAAGTAATTCAGTAACAACCAGATGATTTTTGACAAAATTAGGATTTTATTTAGTTGGTTTTTTTTGGTTTTGTGTTTTTTTTTTGAATTTATATGTTTTCTAGTGATAATGATAACTAAGTGATAACAGAAAATACTATTTAGTATGCTAGATTCCATGGTGTTGCATGCTTCAGAAATTAAAATAAGAGAGGTTTAATTACTGTTATGGGACACCTGTTACTTCTGTCAAGTATGTTGAAGGAAAAGAGTGAAAAGTTCTACAGACAAAGAACTCAAGAAAAAAAGCTACAGAAAATAGCTTTGTATGTTCTAAATAAATCTTGATCACACCAGAGTGATCAGAACAGTCTTCTTTCTTGTGATTAGGTGTCAAAGAAACATGTGGTAAAGGAAGCCATACAGCAGTTAAGAACTTCTGTTATGAAAGCAAAAATTTAACCAGTTTTTTTATATATTACACTGCAAAATAATAAATAGTTCAGGTTCTATTATCTAGTAAAAAAACCCCATTGTCTCAATTTTTTAAGAAGTATGTTGCAAATTACCAGCTTGTCATAACTTGCGAGGTCTGGTGATGTACCTCAGAAACCTTCAATGAAGTGAACATATGTGTTGCCCTTGGTCATATTTTTGGACTGGTAAAGAAGTTTTTGCAGTTTGGAGACAGAGTGAACAGAAATCTGGGGAAGACAAAGGGGCTGCAAGGTGAAAGAATAAGAGAAAAAATTCCTGCATACCTGAGGTGTGTTAGCTATTTCTGCTTTACTCCACACTCTCTTCAGTTTTAGGTACCTGTTTGTAGATATTTGAGACTTATCTTTAAGCAGAAACATAAAAAATAAAAAAATATATTAAAATATCAAAAAAGACAAAATATTCATATATTAAATAATATATTAAAACCTTTCACAACTCATCAAAATGGATTTTACTTATTTCTACATTACTTCTATTTATTCTTAATTATTTCTATTTTTTCATTTCATTTATTAATTTCTCTGCTTTGCACAGATACACTTCAGACAAATCTATGAAGCATTATGTGTGTTGACATTTTTCTCTGCCAGTTATTTCTTGACTGAACTATCAGAAACATCATCTGTATTTGATTTTAGTAAGAAATAAATAAATACTGTTTCTGCTAATGCATTGCAGAACCAGGACTCAGCCTTTTTTGACAGCTACTGTTTTAGCAGTATTTTGCTCTCTCCTTCTGTCTTCTTTTCTCTGGCCTCCCTGAAATCCTTACACCTCAGATCTCTACATCCTTAACTCATAAGCTTGAAGATAATAATTTATTGACCTCACCTTCTTGTCATCAAAAAAGGAGAGAAAATGAACCCTCCCACGTACATACACACACAGAAAACTATTCAGTTAAACCCTTTCCCAGATTATGAAGGGACCCAACCACACTCATGCACACAAACCTCTGAACTCTGGATTTCCCTGTCCAACCTCATTCCCTGTTTCTCCAGGGCTTATTCAGGTGAGTCCTCATTCCCACAGATGCCCCCATCCACCTCCTAGTCTGCCCCAGCCCTGTTCATCTTGCCCTGCCCTAGCCTAGGCAGCTAGGTCCTTCACTCTGTCTCAAAGACGCTGCTAAGACAGACATTCTGATGTGCACCCTTGCATACCCTGGCTTGCTTTGCAGGGATAAGGGAAGGTGTAAGAAGGTGGTAGAACTCTTCCCAACATTTTGTGTTCACACAGCCCTAAGCAGCTTTCTCTTTTGTTCCCCTTGCCTCTGTCCCCCATGGGTTTCAAGAAGATGCCTTCTGGACTGTCAATGAAGCTGAAACTTTCAGAGAGGAAATGGGGGAATCAGAGAGGAAAAGTAAGGAGGGAGAAGACAAAGATTTTGCCAGATTTTCCTTCATTCTCTTAAGATTCATTCTGAGCTTCCCAGAGGGTTCAATTTTAGTTTGAAAATGGCTGCATATCAGTTCGTCTGCTACCTTCTACAGGTGAGTGACACAATATTAACACTCAGATAAAAAAATATCCAAACAAGTAGCTTTTTCAAATTAATTGCAAACAGCACTTGTAGGAAGCTAATGAGATCCTGTGTATTTCTTACTTTAAAAAAAACAAAAACCAAAAACCAAAGAGAAAAGGATTTTAATTGAAACACAAAACATTCCGAACCTGCTCGTGCCATAACAGCATAGTGACAACTGCTTTGTCAGCATTCATACTTAATACTTTTTTAAGTGTTTCTGTTAAAAGAAAGCTATTTTAATGAAATTGCCACAGAACAAGCATGTGGTACTATTCTGTATTCTGACCAAAATTAGTAGCCAAATTTTAAGGCCATGTAGATGAATGGCAGCCTCCTCAAAAGAGGAACCAAAAAGCAAAAAAATGTTTTCTTCTGCTCACAGCTCCATTTCCTATTAGGAAGAAACCCAATCTCCATTTGGACTAAACCTTTTCTTTGCCTTTTTTCTAGTATGTTCCCTGTGGTTGCTCATGTTATACCTGGTATCCTGTCTTCTCTTCAGTTTTGATCTACTGTACAGCTTGCAGTTCCACAGGATTTTCCCCAAAGAATTAGTGAAATAATTTTCCCTAGAAGTGCCTTGCCTGTACTTCACCTCTGCTTTTTTTGAAACCAGAGCCTTCAGTGTTTTCAGCTACTTAGTGTCTCAAGGAGGTTCATAAATGTTTATTAGGTTTAAATGGAGCTTTAGCATTGTAGGCAGGGTTTCACTGAAAAACACCACTTCGTTAAACTCCAGATTTTGCATTTTTGTCAGCCTTTACTTGAGCTGGCCAGAAAGGTAATCTAGTAGCCAACTTCTTCCTCTAGAGCTCTGGGATGGGCTTTCCGAGATGTCACAGCTCCAAAGCAAGCCTCATAGTCCACTAGAGATTCTTCCATTTACAGAACTTCAATAGAATTGATGGCTGATCTAATTCAGACCCTTGACACTACACACTTAGCAAAGCTGCTCAAGAACTGGTGCCATGATTGCTTCGTACAACTGTCTTAGAGAATTTTGTCAGTAGCTCTCCTTCTTACTTCGCTAATAAGTTCCCTGTGACTATCAAAAAGGTTTTATCTAGTTTAATAGAATATCCTTGAGATAACAGCAGGTTGGCCCAAATATTGCCACTGTAGATACTGGTGTAAATCCAAATTTGATTATGTCAGTAGATACCTTTTATGTGCACTCCTGTACTAGTGAAGATTAGGTTTGAACTCTCAACACAGACAATTGATTTGTGCCTTTGAACATCTTCATTTCTCAATCCTTGCCATATTGCCTAGTCCTAATTCTTTTGTGGATGTGCATGTTGCACTTCTGCCATTCAGCTTTGATTGTGATTTTTCTTATCATTTGCCAAGTACAGCTTAAAACTTTGCTTGGTCAGGACATTCAAGCTATTATTTCCATTTCAAAGCACCTCCAACAAAGTACCAGCAGCAGCAGCAGCAGCAATTCATGTCTTCCAGGATGCCATCTCTGTCTCTGTTATGACTGTTTCATCAATGTCCAAGACAGAACATCTATAATCTTGACCAGTGCTTTTCCTTCCTTCTTCCTCCACATTCTCCTGATCTTGAATTTTTAATTCCCACCTGAATGAATATTAATTATCAATTAATTTGTAGTATTGTTCCCTGGCAAGATCATGGAGCAAATCCTCATGGAAACTATGATAAGGCACAAGGACAGTAAGGGGGTGATTTGTGACAGCCGTCATGGCTTCACTAAGGGTAAATTGTGCCTCACAAATTTGGTGGCCTTCTGTGATTGGGCCATGATGCTGGCAGATAAGGGAAGAGCAACTGACATCATCTACCTGGACTTATGCAAGGTATTTGACACTGTCCTGCATGGCATTATTGTCTCTAAACTGGAGATGCATGGTTTTGACAGACGGACCACTTCACGGATAAGGAATTGGCTGGATGGTTACACTCAGAGAGTTGTGGTCAACAGCCCAATGTCTAAGTGGAGACCAGTGATGAGTGGTGCTCCTTAGGGGTCAGTACTGGGACCAGCGTAGTTCAACATTTTGTTAGTGACATGGACAGTGGGATTGAGTGCACCCTCAGCAAGTTTGCCAACGCTGCCAAGCTGTGCAGTGCATTTGACATGCTGGAGGGAAGGGATGCCATCTAGATGGACCTAGACAGGCTTGAAAGGTGAGCAAATGCCAATCTCATTAGTTCAACTAGGCCAAGTGCAAGGTCCTGCACCTGGGTTAGGGCAATCTCCAGCACAAGTACAGGCTACAGGGAGGCTGGATTGAGAGTAGTCCTGAGGAGAAGGACTTGGGGGTGTTGGTTGATGAGAAACTGAACATGAGTTGGCAGCGTGTGCTCGCGCCCAAGAAAGCCAACTGCATCCTAGGCTGTATCAAAAGGAGTGTGACCAGTGAACTGAGAGAGGTGATTCTCCCCCTCTATTCTGCTCTCACAACGTCCCATGGAGCACTGTGTTCAGCTCTGAGGCCCCTAACACAAGGGATGTGGACCTGCTTGACCAAGTCCAAAAGAGGGTCATGAAGATGAACAAGGTGCTAGAGCACCTCACCTATGTAGGTGCTGAGGCTTGAGAGCTGGGCTTCTTCAGCCAGGAGAAGAGAAGGCTCAGGGGAGACCTTATAAACAGTCTTCCAGTATCTAAAGGAGGCCTGTGAGAAAGGGTTTTTTTACAGCAGCATGTAGTGATAGAACAAGGAGTATTGACTTTAAACTGAAAGAGGATAGACTTAGATTAGTCTTTTAGAAGAAATTCTTTACTATGGGGGTGGTGAGACATTGGATCAGATTGCCCAGAGAAGTTGTGGCTGCCCCATCTCTGGAAGTGTTCAAGGACAGGTTGGATGGGACTTGGAGCAATCTGGTCTAGTGGAAGGCGTCTCTGTTCATGGCAGAGAGTTGGAACTGGATGATCTTTAAGGTCCCTTCTGACTCAAACCATGCTGTGATTCTATGATTCTAAGATTCTGTGATATGGTTTTATTTTAAATGTCTTTGGTAAAATGCAAACGCTTGTTTTAATTTGGCTTTCAATCATGTAGAAATGCTACATATTATGATGTTTGCTACCAGTGCAATTATTTTTATCTGATAAATGACTGACCAGATGTTACTATTTTCAAAATTATTTTTTTCTACAAAAGATATGAACATTGATACCTCAAGCTAATAATACTATTAACCAGGTACAAGCAAAAAATTTCAACTTTATTAACTGTATATATATTTTTTCACTTTTAGTAGCTTAATAGTGCTTTAGTAGCTTTAGTAGCACTTAAAATATTATCATATTGTGTTGATGTTGTGATGTGTTGATATTATGTTGTGATTGCACACATTAATCACTAGAGTCTTTATTATATATATATTTGCACATAACACTTCTAATTCAATCAATGTAGGCTTTGCATAATACACATAAACAGTAGAATATTATTTTAAATTGTTATCGCCACTATTGATTTGTACTTATTTGGGTTAAAAATGTGCATTCACAGTATCTGCCTGCAAAAATAGCATAACAGTCAAGATCTTTATAAAGGTCCTTCACTGAATGTTAATATCTTAAAATGAAAGAACCATGACTGTGAGCAAATCCTATGCTATAGTGAACACAGTAGAAGGATGAATCAAGAAACTCTCTTTTATACTCTGTATTACCAGTAAATGAAGATTCTTTATCAGTTTTTTGAGTTTAATGATATAAGCACACCAATGACAATACCGTAACAGTGTCAAAGGTTAATTGTGTGTTTATTCTCTTTCCTGAAACAGAAATATTTGCTAATTCTTTGTTGTGATGTAGGGCTTTTGAAGGGACTAGGGAAAACAGTGGAAAGGTCTCAGTCTTGTGAGGTGTCCTGAGTAGTCACTTTTTCTTCTCCTCAGTAGCTGGTGCAGTGCTGTGGTTTTGAATTTCAGCCTGGGAACAGTGCTGATAACACCGATGTTTTTAGTTGCTGCTCAGTAATGTTTACTCTGACCAAGGACTT
>WYDI02018903.1:0-12260 GCA_009867235.2 Psittacus erithacus | reverse complement strand
TAAAGAGTCGGGTGGGGGCACTGGGAGGGTAAGAGAATGTCTCCTTCACAGGTTGACCACGCAAGAAGGAGAAAAAATGACTGTTACTGCTGAACCCATGACACTTATGAAATTCTGTTTCTTCTTAATTTTATTGTATTTGATTTTGAGCTAAGTAGCCATCATGAAATGGGAGTGAGAGTAAACCAGGACAATAAAGTTGTGTTTTAAAGAAAGTGGCCCAAATTAAGACAGCAAGAGTCTCATGGCTTTGTTGTTTTCAGTGGTTGCTAAAAAAATTGGCAAAATTAATGTGACAAAAAGACATCTTTTATTACAAAAAGATAAATACATAGAAGATTAACAAGGTATAAAATTCTGTAGGCTATCTGACATTCAACAGGAAATAAATGAATTTTGAAAGCTGTAGCTGGGAGTTTGGAATGTAGTTGTCCATGTCTATATATCTGAGATATGCAACTGAAGCAGCCTCATTGTCCTGAGATTTAAAGTCACAGTGACAGATTGGATGAAAATTAGGCTTTGATTGTTAACAATTGCAGGACTTGAAGGAAATAATTGAGTTAATTTGTATTTTGAAAGAAAGTATTCACCTATGTGTGTAAACTATGTAGATACCTCAGTCCCAATCACACACTGACTTGATCTGATTAACATGGAACACAGTTGATATCACCATGAATGATGCCATCTCTGATGCTTAGAAGACTTTTTTGAAACAGTTGTGTAGGCAAGGACTTCAGAACCATGCAACTTTTTGCACTGTCATTTTGATATTATCATGAGTGGTTTTCCATTGGAGTATATTTTGATTACATCTTTCAATTTTCTGCTCAGGTTCTGCTTGGCTGTGAATATTTAGCTCTGTAAATATACGTACTGTAGCTGAAGTAGCTAAAGTGGAATAAAAAAAATACTGCCAAATGGTTTTAAGACATTTTATGGGAGGTTTAAGATTATGTTTTCATAGTGGTTCCCACTCTATAATAAAAGTGATACTTTTAAAAGATATAATATACCTTAGCACAAAGATACTGTATAGATTGATTAGAGGTCCAATTAAATTTCGTCTTAATATAAGTTAAAGAGACGTTTTCAGGACAGTAATACAGAATAATTTATCAGTACTTTGAAATGTTTTTCATATCATCTTGTTTGAGGATAGCTAAGTAGTTACTCATATCAAAAGAGGAAAATCCTACAGATATACATATACAAATATATATAGAAGAATCTTAAGAATTCTGTATCAGGTTTGGGGGCTTTTTCTTTACCTTTTTTTAAAGACAAAGTCTTTAACTACTTGGGCTAGGAAACAAGTAGTAATGCTTCATAGCCTTAATAGATCATATGTTAGGTATGTTAAAAAGTTCTAAAATGCTTAATTTGGTTCAGAATTGCACAAATCACACATGTACTCAGACTTTGATGTAAGCGGTATCACAAATTTTCTCTAGCATGCTTTGAACAGTATTATATGGATATTAAAAATAGTTTTCCTTTTGATGCTCTGACTTTGTTGCTTTTGAATCTATGAATGGTAGAACTGATTCTAATTTTGTTCGTGTCCCACTCTCAGGGACTATAACAATGGCCCATGCTGTTCAGGGAGGAAAGGAGCTTAGAGTGGGAGTGAGGAAACCTAGCGCTATATTGTCTCTGCTTTTTCCCTGACCTGTATGAAGTTCAAACCAATGTATATATTAAAATAGCATTATTCCCATTTATAGGCGATGAGTAGTAGTATTTCAATACAACTTCTTCCTGCCATATCATTTTCTCTGACATATGCTGCAAATTAATGATTACTGTAGGGAGTTCCCTTGAGGCAGCAATCTGTTTGAAAAAAGATTGGATGTTCATTGACCTTTCACATTTTAAACGTTTTACATGATTGCCTGTGCTTGCAGGGGCCTCGAATAGGTGTTTTTTCAGTTCCATGTTCAAGTTCATAGGTATTGTCATTATGAACTGTAATAGCCCTATTACCCTTTAATTAATGATAAGGAGAATCAGTTGTCTCTTCTCCTTCTTTTGAATAAATGTTCCCTACGTGACAAGAGAAACAGAACCACATCAGGTAAGTTCATCACAAAGACAAGGTCACAGTAAGTTATAAAACAAAATACATGATTCTTGGAATAATAAGCAGTTTAATCTGAACTATGTTATGCAATGAACAAATCCCATTTTTTTTACAAAATTCAAATCTGTCATGGTGAATGCAGAATGTTAAGCCAAGTGCCAGATAAGTTTCAAAGAAATGATAAATGACTAGTATGAAAGCAGGAGAGCTAAGATAAGAAAAAGAAAAGGGATGAACTTGGTGAACAGAGTAATTTTTTCAATTTTTTAAGATTATATTTATGACTAAATTTCTCCCAGGAAGAAGACTGAACACTGGTGTGAAATGTGAAGTATGAATTAAGTTAAAGAGAACTATAGGGAAGTGGATGTAGTAAATTTAAACTTTTAAAATCTCTTCATGGTCTGCCTCTGGAAGTCTGATGTCACCCTCCAAATTTTATACGCCTTCTGCATTCTTAGGTACATATTATGAATGAAATGAAAAATAATGAATTTAAAGAACACTTAGTTGGGCCAACAATATTTCTCATCCATTGATCCTCTTTCCAGAATTTTTATACAGCTTTTGGTCTGGAAGATCTCTCACTAACATTGCAACTATCTGTAATGACATGTAATGGTTGTCTGTGCAACCTCATGAACTGAATAGTAATTACTAATGCATTAGATTAGACAAATTTTATGAATGTATTTATTTTACTAATGTGTTTAATAAGTAACTCATTTTTTTTCTGGTCAACAGGGAGACTGCTCTCTGGCACCTCTCATTACTACTGGGAATAATCAGTAATTCTTTAGCAGATAACACTAGTGTAACAAATTTTCAGTGCTTCGCACTTCAACATTCACTTAAACTACCTTTGAACAGCTGCTGCCTAATTGGATAACATTATGAATCACTTTACTACAACATAGACTATCTTTGCAGACGTAACTGGATAACAGTTGTGTGTAGCCAAGAGGTACATAATTGGAAGGAAATGCCTTCCATTTACTAGTCACGGTACATTGAAATGTTTATTGTATAATTCTCTTCATAAAAAAAATATTCTTAACAATATATCTGATTGCTGTGGGCATGTTAGCTTCTGGGACTGGTTAATGGAAGTATGCAGCGCTCAGCATCTCAGTGAGGTGTGTGTCTGAATGCATGAAGAATATTGTTAGGATGAAATGTAACTTATGTAAGGTTTTCTTAGTTATGGCAGTCGCGTTGCTGATTCACACTGGAAATTTTAGGAAAATTGTCCTTATAATTCTGTCTTTGATTATCTTTTTCTTTTTAATCTAGTATTTCTTATGTGTTGTCTTGCTCCAAAGAAGATGCATGTGTGAAATCTGAAATTAGTTGCTTTCATAGGATTTGAATTATGGTTCTCCTGGAAATTCATTATGTATGCATAATCACACATGTCTGTGCGATTGTAAATCTTGCGGATATAGGATTTAAAACTGGTAATGGATTTGCAGTTAAATTTTCAGATTTGCATCCATGTAAAGCTCAGCTTTTAGTTAAAATAAGAACCACTATATTTACATCTTGAATTCTATTTTCACAGGTTTTGTTGAAATTAATGGTTCCTAGCAATCTACTGAGAACAGTGGTGTATGTTAGTTTATCCTAATATTTTATAGCCTGTTGCAAAATTTTTTTATGACCTTTTGTAATGTTAAACTGAGTAATTTATTTTTAAGCCTTAAAATCATCATTTGCTCCAGCATACTAGCAACCTTTGAAAGTAAATTTGCTCCATATTCCTCAGTAGCCCAATTTAATGCAAATTATTTAAGCCATAGGAGGGGAGTTAGAATTAGATAATCTTTAAAGGTCCCTTCCAACCTAAACCATTCTATGATGCTATGGTCACAGTGAGTTATGATCGGTGAAACTGTAACCTAGGGTAGTATTGAGCACATAAGAGCATTTTTTTGAATCTGACGTTCACAGCCTGCAGAAGTTTAATAAGAACGTAAAAATCAGTGAGTAACAGCTAGTGTTTCTTCTCTAACTACAACTTTCTGGATTATATTAAATAGTATTTTAAATTTATGCTTTATTCCATATGGCATCCTGACTTGGTTAATTTCCTTAGGGGACAGTGAATTAACTGGACAAGAAAAACCCAGGAAGATTTACAGATAGTATTGTGAATGAAGGCATCTGCCATGATCAGCACTGGCTCTGAATTCTATAATTATTCATCATTTGATCAAATAATTTCATAACTTCAGCAGTGCAAAATTTTCTCTGTAGTTTGTGTGGATGATTTTGTTGGTTATGTGAAATTATTTGTGCCAAAAAGACATAGAAAATGAGAAATGTTAATTTTTATGTGTATTTTCTCTGCACTATGTAATAATTCTGCTAATAGTTCACTATTTCAAAGAGTTGTAGACAACCTACAGGGCAGATTTTATCAAAGGAATAAACTTTGTACAACGTATCCACCACAATTTACTTTTAATTTACTGAATTCAGTGACTTAGTTTGAGGTTCAAAGTCACACAAGAGGGAGTGCATCTTGTGTCATTCTCATTTTGATAAGAAACTGTCTGACATTTTGAGAAATGACCTCCTCAGTAATCACAATCAGAATATATAAAAGCTCTGTGATACAGAATTGTTTTCTTATTCAAACTGGACTGCTGTTCATAAGCTATTAACTGAGCTGTGAATTTCAGCTGATAAAGTCAGCCTGAGGTCTTTTTGTGAGCTCCTGAGATATTGTAGAGAGCCATATCAGTGGGATATGCAGGTGCATAGAATATGACTTCCCTTGGGAAAATGTGAATAAAATGAATGATATTATTAGCCCTAATAGAAATGAATCAGGCGCCTGATTTTCTTCGGAGGTATTTGATATTGTTATCTTGGAAACAGCATATTAGAGTAAAATGTAGTTTCAGCACATCTGTATTTATCAGTCAATGTAAACAGAGAGCATGTCAGTGAGCTAGTGGAAAAAAACAAAGAAAACGCAGTTTCTGTTGTAAAGTTGAGAGCTGAACTGACACCTATTTGATGCAGTCTAGGTAACTCCTTCCCAGCAAATTCAACATTCAGCAAAATTTGAATCAGCTACTTGCTTCCTCAAATGTTTTGACAATGTAAAATAGTCTCATAATCCAATGCAGTGGCCAAGTTACAGATTTGAAGGCCAGTGCAGTACTCAGAGTATAGCGCACTGGAAATGTTAGAGGATGCTGTACATCAGTAAAGGTATAGGTGCTTCTCTGGCTCCCTTGAGGTGGCTGGGAGGATGAGACAACACTGTCCCAAGGAGATTCATTGGATCTCTGTGGTACACTGTAAGAAAAACTTTGCCATAGCTATTGATTTCTTCCAATATAAAGGGAATGTTGAGTTTTAAAGGGCTGTTTAGTCCATCGTGGAATGATGTCACTAGAATGAATGGCTATTCATAGGTGAGCCGCTCAAAATTATGTTAGACATTGTTTATGGAGGGATGATTAAGCAGCAGAACAATCAAGAAAAATATTAGACCATGTGATTTCATGTATTCAGATCAAAACTTGATAATTTCTCTGGAACATAAGTCTGCTAAGGAAGAGGTATTCTTCAGTTAAATATAAATTACTGATTTTGGTAGCTGAGGCAGCCATGTGAGATACTTGAGTGCCAAGGTTTGTTTCCTCTCATTGCTTTTTTATCTGCGAAGGATGGAAAAGTACTTGGTTTGATGTTTTCAGTCTTACACATTTATTTAATTTCTGTATTTTCCCCAGTATTGAGTGCATTTTAAAAGACTATTTAAACACATTTACTGACATGGCTCCTAGGTTTCTCTTTTGTGATGCAACCATTTACAAGCCTGTTAGAGACCAGCATTCTGTGACTTTAGATGAGACTTCGGATGTGACTTGAGAAATTTATGCAGTAATGTGAAAAGAGATCAGGCTCAACAAAACCTTTACTTAATGCTTTCACACTACACTCTACAGTATTATTCTAAGAACTGTTAATTGTAATGACTGGTATAATATTGCCTGAGCCTTTTAAAAACATTGCTTAGTTTGAAAGAAATCTGAAGTCCATACAGCATAAAATAAAAGGAAAACAAATCGATCTCCCTTTCTTCAGTTCTCCATTTCTGCGCGAATTGCCTAACAAGCAATGCATCATTTGTCCTTGCTATGAATTTAAGAAACAAACAATTGCAGACCGTTAAGAAAACTCATCAATTTGGATTTCAGAAAATAGTCCAATGTACTCCTGCAATTTGACAAAGTAAGTGACTATCAATTTTCACTTATCTGAGCAGTCCTTATCCTCATGATGTCAGTGAATTCAATGGATTTCAGAGCTAAATGCTATATGAGTAGCAAAGTAGTATGCTGTAAAAGGGTCAAGGAAAAAAAATAAAATAGGCAAAACCTGGGGGATTGAAACTCTGCTGTCATGAAACAAAGCTCCTACTTGCTGCAGAATACATCAGCAATAAATAAGGTTTGAGGATGTAATTTGATCCTTTTCTGTAATGCGCTTTTGGAGTCTTTTTTTTTATGTTGCCAGTATTTTGTAATTGTAGCAGGTGATAATCACTACAATGCATCCTAAACCATGTTATGAATATCTATAAATTTCTTTTCTAATAGAATATCTATAAATTTCTTTTCTAATATATTTCTATCATTGCTATTATGGTTGCAAAGATCTTAGTGTCACTTTAGTTAATTGTAGAAGCTGAATGATGTTATATAATTTCCAGTGATGCAGAAGAAAATATGCTCTTGCTTGGTGATATTATTCAAATTGAATTTTCAAGCTGAGCAGTAAGAAGTCTTTAGTTTACAGCATTTTTGCAGATAAATTTAAACAAGGTGTTGAACTGTGACGTCCAGAACAAAAAAAAATATATGAGCAAATTGCTGTGCTTGTCCTCTGAAATGCACAGGGCATTCTGAGACCATGAAGCGACACTGTTATAACCAACCCTTTCATAGTATCAAAAAGATATTTCTTTTTAGTCTTTAAAGTTACTTCTTGATGCATTGATGAACTGATTTACTGAATGTTGTGAAGGGAGCATGCCAAGCAGATTTTTCCACCATGTGGTGTTAGCAACCTGTATCACTTTTCATCCTATTCTCCCACAAGTTTTGCTTTCTTTTACAAGCACTGTGCACTGAAGGAATTGCAAATAACTTTTAGATGCTATCTGTTACATTTGTGAGGATTTTTGACAGTCAGGCTTTATCTAAATAGTGTAAGAAAATAAAATCTTTCCTTTGTGTCCTCTTGGATACCTTTAGGGGTGTAGTAAGCTTTACTCTCCTTTTTGTCAAATCCAGAACTTGTAAGTGCTACTTTCAAATTACTTACCTCATAAACCAGCGATTTCTGGACACCATCTCAGTACTGTATACAAAATCACACTTCCCTCAGCTTTTTCTCTTGTGATTGACAGTCATCAGGGGGTTCATAGCCCCCTATGAATCAGGACTTTAAAAATGCCAAAATGTATTTCCCATGTTGCCTCATTTTTTCAACAGTGACCTGCCAGTAGGTTCTACTTTTGGCTAGATCAGAAGACAGAAACAATTATTTGTGTTCTGGTAAAGAAAACACCAGAGGAAGTGACTGTATATGTGTTAAGATAGAAATAATGAGATGATTCATACTTTCTGAAAGAGTTGATTTTACACAGTTCAAAACAGGTTTTTTTTATTTCATTCTGCTTGAAATATGGGGAATAAACTGTCAGTTCTGGATAGAAAACATGACTTGTCAGATTACTTTTCAGGGATTAAGTAAAAGTAGTAAAAAGAAAATGCTTTTTAGGAAGCTAGCTACAGATCCATGAAACTTCCTGATTATTTTTTATTTGCTTGTTTGTTTTGTATCATTAGTCAGTCATTCAGTTGTGTTGTGGTTTAACCCCAGCTATCAACTAAACCCCATACAGCTGCTTGCTTGCTCTATCTCCCAAGAGCTTTGGAAGAGTAAAAGTCAGAAAATTTGTGGGTTGTGATAAAGATTTTAATAAGTAAAGCAAAAGCCACACGTCAGCAAAGCAAATTAAGGGATTTATTCACCACTTCCCATCAGCAGGCAGGTGTTCAGCCATCCCCAGGAAAGCAGGGCTCCATCATGCATAACGGTTACTTGGGGGGATGAACACAATCACTCTGAATGTCCTACTCTTCCTCCTTCCCTCAGCTTTATATGCTGGTATAGAATGTCCTTTTGGATATCTGGATATCTGGATACCTCTTTGTTGTCATAGCTATGACTCAAAAAAGATGCTAAAACCAAAGTTTCTTCTGTGAAACAGAGTGGTTTTGAAAGGTCATTCTCCTTTGAAGTAGTTTGTGACTCCTTTGCATCATCCATTTGTGAATCTTCCAGATATTCTGTGTAGCTCACCATCTTGGACATGTGTTTCTGGAGGAGATAAATGTTGTAATGACACTTTTTATCATTATTTGTTTATTAATTTGGGATGTGACTTGTGATAGGTTTGAGTAATTCAGTGTAACTGCTCGCTACTGCTTTTTTTTTAAATCATTGCTGAAGTTGCAGAACAATACTAATTTCCTAAGTAAAATGTACTTCATTACTGAAATAAACGCAAAAAAATCCCCCAACCCAATACGGAGTTAAGGATATGCATATTTTAAGAGTCTGGAGAACCAAGGATAGATTGTATATACTTAAAAAAACTAACACAGATATTCCCTTATATGTAAGTTGTGTGCAGATCTGATCAGATTCTGATGTGAAGTTATGGTATAGACACTGGAAGGTTATCTGTGCATGGTAACAAAAACTCTACTTTTTTTCCTCTAATCTACACCTAGAAAAGTAGCTGCTAGGTTATTACTACTTCTGAAGTAATTTATGATATGTCTATATAGTGCATAAATTATGCAGGGTAATGATTCTGTCTCCAGAATAAGCTGTGAAAGTTTTTTACCTTCTTCCTTTGATACAATCCCAGTAGTCATCACTTTATGGAAAGAAACTGCTTCACAAGAATGATGGAAATTAAAGTTGATTAATTTCTTTGCTTATTTATCTTTTTTTTTTTTATTTTTTCACTTAGAAAATAAGCAACCTAACTTTATGCCAGCTGGCAGTTTATCATCAGATTGTTCTTAGACAATGTATTTAATGCAGTGTGTCATCCAAATGCTGCCTCCTTAGTGGCGTACTGCTGTAGTGCATCGTACTGCTGTAGTGCATCATACTGCTGTAATACATCAGTACATCCTTCTTCACTTTGATGATGCCATATAACCACCAATGTGATTTTGTCAACAAAAGAATGAATCTTCATTAAAGTAGATGTGTAATTCCACTGTTTATGAACTGCCTGCACATGCAGGCATGCATGACATGCAGTTGTTGCATGTCTAGATTTTATTTGAAAAATTAACTGCATAGTAGTGTCCATGGCTTTTAAAATTTACTTAAATGTGCTTTTCAAACAAGACTGGCATGGCGACTGGAACACCTACTCCTACTCCTTTTTTAACACAGCAGGTTTCTGTTAAATTCTATTTGCCACAGAGCTGGCCTAGATGCACTACTGCTTTGGACCGTGCCAGTCTGCATTTTTCAGATACTTTGTCCTCTGCTCTGTATGCCAGTGAGAAAGCTGTGCTTACCTTAAAGTGAACATATTGTATCTTTTACACTTTCTTATGTGTTCTCACAGCACTCATAACTGGATAAATGCTGCTTCTTAGACATACTGTTGTAAGAGTGGTAATCACATCAAATCTGTTGAACAATTCTGTAATTATGTTTCATTTATTGTCTTCACTGTGATGTAGTATGAATATGCATAATCTTGCTTTCCTTGATTAGCTGTTTGGCCAATGTTGTTTCATAATCAATAGCAAAAATGTGAATAATTGGAAAGTTCTGAAAGACAACAGACAATACATTCTTCTTTTGGAAATCAGTATTCCAGCACGATAGTAGATGAAAATGGCATTACAAAGTTGTAATAAGTAGCTGGGTATATATTGCTGTGTAGATAAAGAAAAAGAAGTGAAAATATACGATAGAGGAAAAAGCTTATAACATACACCTGCTAAATCCATTTATCATCACTGCATGGTCTCTGAAAAAAATAAAATCATCATCATCATCATCATCATCATCATGATAAGAGTAATAATAATAAAACCCAACCTAAACAAACTCAACATACCTCAGCATTTGGAAAAGTAAGAAGAGAGAAAGAAGTGACCCTTATCACCGAACCCATCTCTGGGTTTCTGTCAGAAGCTTGGGTATGGATTTTGTAAAGCTCTTAAATTGTTTAGAAGTTCCTAAATTAGACATTCCCTCTTTCTGTATTGCTGAACTCTTCAGTCTGAACTCTATCAGTAGAAATAACAATTGAGGAGACATTTTCTGGCAGGCTTTGGTGTTCTGTTTTCACTGGGTCTGTGATGACCTCTGCTGAACTCTGTTGCCATAAGGATCTGAATTAGAAAGAATAAGGTAGTATTTTAAGAAAATGCAATAGAAGAATGGGTAGGCTTAAGTTGCATGGCTTACTGATTTTGGGTTTAAAATTCCATGTGCTGTAGTCTAATAGTATTACTTATTAGCAAGTCAGAGTCAAATTTCAGTCAAATTGATGGTGCTTGAAACACCTTCTATAGCATACATGGAAATCTATCTGCATGTGGAAATAATAAAATAGATAAAACAGCTACATGTTTGCATTCTAGTTTGCACATTATAGAGAAGTTCCCTATTTACTGTTTATACAAGACAATATTCATGGTCTTCCAAGATCCTCTTGGCAATTTTTTACAGCTAAGATGATGACTCTTCTGCTTTGAGAAATGCTGTTTGCTGTTATGTATGAAACAGCATATTTAGCCTTATTATGCTTTTGAGGCTGTTCTTTCTAGATTTGTATAAAAGTAATTAGCTTGAATTCAGACTATTTCTATGAGGTATAAAGTAATTCTTAATCTAATATATTCATGACATTTAAAACAATGGAGAAATTCTTTTACCAAGCAGCTTACTGTATCATTAAATATGCTTACCACATGCAGCCAATTCAGAAGCCTTCACTGTAAGTCACTAGTTATCTATGTAAAAGGATCATTAAATGAACCATGGAATGGACACCTGTTTTAGTGTTCTATTTACAACCAAAGGAAAAGGTAAAGGAAATGGGCGAGGCAATAGTGGCATTTTTAATCTTTAGCACTTTTAGTTGGTTTTAAATTCATTCAAGTTAGAAACATTTGCATGACAATGTTACAACTGTATTCCTCATTCCTTCACTCAGTAACTGAGATTGTGACTTTTATCCAATCAAACTTGATCTCTAATACCTGAAGAATTAGATCTTTTTTGGTATCATGCCATTGGAATAACCTTGTGCAACCCACCTACTTTCAGACCGTACCAAGTTTTCAATAGTGGGGAGAGAAATGGAAATGGATTCCTGCTGTGGTAACTATGAGTTTTATTCGTTTTTCGCTCAATGAAGATCATGTTATGTTTCTTGTGTTTCCTTTTTAAGTTTCTTGGTGAATATGGAGTATAAGAATTAATTTGATTTGTCTTCTAAGCCTTATTCTGATTTCTATCATCGTCTCCCTATGCTTCAGTTGCTTTCCTTATTGATCTCTTCCACTCCATGTATTTAAATAATCTTGCATTATTTCCATTCACTTCCATAACAATACTATACTCAGTGGCAGTTTTACTTTCCTAATGAGATTTTAGAGCATTTCTGCTTGGCTTCATCTTTGTCTCGTTAATATTATGTGTACTCAATTCTGTCATTCACTAACTTCTGCATAACAGAAAGTACATCCTAGTAAGACTTCAGTGATCGTAACATCTGATTGGTCTTAAATACTTTATTTCTTTTAAATAGCTAGATGCATCCTGAAACCAAACATTTATTCTCTGTTGAACTTCCTATTTTCTTCAAAACCCATATTAGTAATTTCATTATTATAACCAATTCTTTTCATTAATGACAATAATTTTCTGTTTTTTCTTCTCTTAAATTCCAGTGTTCTCAGGGTTTTTTTCTTTTTTCCTGGAATAATGCATGTATTTATTCAACAATACAAGTTAGTAGTGCTTCTGTCATGGGTTCAGCAGTAGCAGTCATTTTTTCTCCTTCTTAGTGGCTGGTGCAGCACTGTGTTTCTAACTT